>JAIOJX010000029.1:19032440-19333486 GCA_022376925.1 Tragulus kanchil | reverse complement strand
TATAGAGAGCTGCAATGAACATTGGGGTACAGGTGCTTCTTTCAGTTTTGATTTCATCAGGGTATAAGCCTAAGAGTGGGATTGCTGGGTCATATGGTGCTTCTATTTTTAGTTTTTTAAGAAATCTCCAGACTGTCTTCCATAGAGGCTGTATCAATTTACACTCCCACCAGCAATGCAGGAGTGTTCCCGTTTCTCCGCAGCCTCTCCAGCATTTATTGTCTGTCGATTTGTGGATGATGGCCATTCTGACGGGTGTGAGGTGACATCTCATTGTAGTTTTGATTTGCATTTCTCTAATTATTAGTGAAGTTGAGCATCGTTTCATGTGTTTTTGGGCCATCTGTATGTCATCGTTGGAGAGGTGTCTGTTTAGGTCCTTTTCCCATTTTTGATTGGGTTGTTCGTTTTTCCAGTGCTGAGTTGTCTGAGTTGCTTGTAGATTTTGGAGATTAATTCTTTGTCTGTTGTTTCATTTGCTATGATTTTCTCCCACTCTGTGGGGTGTCTGTTGAACTTTTTTGTAATTTCTTTTGCTGTACAAAAGCTTTTAAGTTTCATGAGGTCCCACATGTTCATTTGTCTTTTAGTTCCACTATTCTAGTAGGTGGGTCAGAGAAGATCTTGCTTTGATTGATGTCCTTGAGGGTTTTGCCTATATTCTCCTCTAAGAGTTTGATGGTTTCTGGCCTTACATTTAAGTCTTTAATCCATTTTGAGTTGATCTTTGTGTATGGTGTCAGGGTATGTTCCAACTTCATTTTCTTGCATGTAGCTGTCCAATTTTCCCAGCACCATTTGTTGAAGAGGCTGTCTTTGTCCCATTTTATATGTTCGCCTCCTTTGTCAAAAATAAGGTACCCATAGGTGCGTGGCTTTATCTCTGGGTTCTCGATCTTGTTCCATTGGTCGATATTTCTGTTTTTGTGCCAGTACCATACTGTCTTGATGACTGTTGCTTTGTAGTAGAGTCTGAAGTTGGGGAGGCTGATCACCCCAGCTCCATTCTTCTTCCTGAGGATTGCTTTGGCTATTCGAGGTCTTTTGTGTTTCCATATGAACTGTGTTATTCGTTGGTCTAGTTCTGTGAAGAATGTTATTGGAAGCTTGATAGGGATCGCATTGAATCTATAGATGACATTTGGTAGTATGGTCATTTTCACAATATTGATTCTCCCGACCCAGGAACACGGAATATTTCTCCATCTGTTTAAGTCTTCTTTAATGTCTCTCATGAGTGTCTTGTAATTTTCTGTGTACAGTTCTTTTGTTTCTTTGGGTAGGTTTATTCCTAGATATTTGATTCTTTTGGTTGCGATGGTGAAGGGGATTGCCTCTTTGATTTCATTTTCTGATTTTTCATTGTTTGTGTATAGGAATGCCAATGATTTCTGTATATTGATTTTGTATCCTGCAACTTTGCTGAATTCGCTGATTAACTCTAGTAGTTTTGTAATAGTGTCTTTGGGATTTTCTATGTATAATATCATGTCATCTGCAAATAGAGAGAGTTTGACTTCTTCTTTTCCAATCTGGATTCCTTTGATTTCTTTCTCTTCTCTTATTGCTATTGCTAGAACTTCCAGGACTATGTTGAATAGTAGTGGTGAAAGTGGACACCCTTGTCTTGTTCCTGATCTTAGAGGGAATGCTTTGAGTTTTTCACCATTGAGGATAATGTTCGCTGTGGGCTTCTCATATATGGCTTTCACTATGTTAAGATAAGTTCCTTCTATGCCCATTTTTTGAAGAGTTTTGATCATAAATGGATGCTGTACTTTGTCAAAGGCTTTTTCTGCATCTATTGAGATGATCATGTGATTTTTGTCTTTCAATTTGTTGATATGGTGTATCACATTGATTGATTTGCGAATGTTGAAGAATCCTTGCATGCCTGGGATGAACCCAACTTGATCGTGATGAATGAGCTTTTTGATGTGTTGCTGAATTCTGTTTGCTAGGATTTTGTTGAGGATTTTGGCATCTAGATTCATCAGTGAAATTGGCCTATAATTTTCTTTTTGTGATGTCTTTGCCTGGCTTTGGTATCAGGGTGATGGTGGCCTCGTAGAATGTGTTTGGAAGTGTTCCTTCCTGGGCAATTTTTTGGAAGAGTTTTAGAAGGACAGGCATTAGCTCTTCTTTAAATGTTTGGTAGAATTCACTTGTGAAACCATCTGGCCCTGGGCTTTTATTTTTGGGTAGATTTTTGATCACAAGGTCGATTTCTGAGCTTGTGATTGGCTTGTTCATAGTTTCTATTTCTTCCTGGTTGAGTCTTGGGAGATTAATCTTCTCTAAGAAACTGTCCATTTCTTCCAGGTTGTCCAGTTTGTTGCCATAGAGTTGTTCATAATAGTCTCTTATAATCCTTTGGATTTCTGCATTGTCCGTTGTAATCTCTCCTTTTTCATTTTTGATTTTGGTGATCTGGTTCTTCTCTCTCTTTTTCTTAATGAGTCTGGCCAGTGGTGTGTCGATTTTATTGACTTTTTCGAAGAACCAGCTTTTTGTTTTATTTATCTTTACTATTGTTTCTTTTGTTTCTTTTCATTTATTTCTGCTCTGATCTTTATGATTTCTCTTCTTCTGCTGGCTTTGGGGTGTTTTTGTTCTTCTTTCTCCAGTTGTTTTAAGCGTAAGGTAAGGTCGTCTGTTTGAGATTTTCCTAGTTTCTTGAGGTGGGATTGTAATGCTATAAACTTCCCACTTAGAACTGCTTTTGCAGTATCCCATAGGTTTTGCACTGTCGTGTGTTCATTGTCATTTTCTTCTAGGAATTTTTTTATTTCTCCTTTGATTTCCTCAATGATCAGTTGGTTTTTTAGGTATGTGTTGTTTAATCTCCATGTGTTTGTGTTTTTAGCGGTTTTTTCCTGTAGTTGATCTCTAGTCTCACTGCATTGTGGTCCGAGAAGATGGTTGATAGAATTTCAGTTTTCTTGAATTGACTGAGGATTGATTTGTGGCCCAAGATGTGGTCTATCCTGGAGAATGTTCCGTGAGCACTTGAGAAGAAAGTGTATTCTTCTGCTTTTGGATGGAAAGTCCTAAAGATATCAATGAGGTCCATTTCTTCTAGTGTGGCATTTAAGGCTTGTGTTTCTTTATTAATTTTCTGTTTGGATGATCTGTCCATTGGTGTGAGAGGAGTGTTAAAGTCTCCTACTATGATTGTGTTGCTGTCAATGTCTTCTTTTATGTCTGAAAGTGTTTGTCTTATGTATTGGGGTGCTCCTGTGTTGGGAGCATAGATATTTATGATTGTTATGTCTTCTTCTTGGATGGATCCCTTAATCATGATGTAGTGACCTGCCTTGTCTCTTAGAATCTTCTTTACTTTAAAATCTATTTTATCTGATATGAGGATTGCTACTCCAGCTTTCTTTTGATTTCCATTTGCCTGGAATATCTTTTTCCAGCCTCTCACTTTCAGTCTATGAGTGTCTCTAGGTCTGAAATGAGTTTCCTGGAGGCAGCATATGTATGGGTCGTGTTTTTGGATCCATTCAGCCACTCTGTGTCTTTTGGTTGGGGCGTTTAGTCCATTGACATTCAAAGTAATTATTGATACAAATGATCCTATTGTCATCTTCTTAGATGTTATGATGGGTTTGTTTCGTGGATCTTCTCCTTTTATACTTGTTGTCTATATAAGTCCCTTTAACATTTGTTGTAGGGCTGGTTTGGTGTGACTAAATTCTTTTAATTTTTGCTTGTCTGTAAAGCTTTTGATTTCTCCATCAATTTTGAAGGAGATCTTGGCAGGGTAGAGGATTCTTGGTTGCAGATTATTCTCTTTCAGCCGTTTAAATGTGTCCTGCCATTCCCTTCTGGCCTGCAGAGTTTCTGTTGAAAGATCAGCTGTTAAACGGATGGGCTTTCCCTTGTATGTCACTAGTTGCTTTTCCCTTGCTGCTTTGAGAATTCTATCTTTGTGTTTAATTTGTGTTAACTTCATTAATATGTGTCTTGGTGTGTTTCTTCTCGGATTGATTCTGTTAGGTACTCTTTGTGCTTCTTGGACTTGATTGACTATTTCTTTTCCCATGTTGGGGAAATTTTCAACTATAATTTCTTCAAAAATTTTCTCATAGCCTTTCTTTTTTTCTTCTTCTTCTGGAACCCCTATAATTCGAATATTGGTGCGTTTGATATTATCCCAGAGGTCTCTGAGGCTGTCCTCTGCTCTTTTCATTCTTTGAGCTAGAGTCTGTTTTTCAGCAGTTACTTCCACCATTTTATCTTCCAGCTCACTTATCCGGTCTTCTGTCTCAGATACTCTGCTCTTGATTCCTTCTACAGTGTTTTTCAGTTCAGCAATTGAGTTGTTTGTCTCTGTTACTTTTTTGGTAAGTTCTTGTATTTCTTTATTCAGTGTGTTAGTTGTATCTTGCAATTTCTCTGAAATTCTGTTTTCAGTGTCTTTGATCATCTTTACTATCATTCTTCTGAAATCACTTTCAGAAAGTTTGTCCAAATTCTCTTCATTAATTTGATCTTGTGTGTTTGTGGATTGTTCCTTCGCTTGTGTGGTATTTCTCTGCCGTTTCATTGTTATTATTAATTTTTTAAAACTGATTCTGTTTGGGATTTCCTTTTCCCAGACTTTGAGTTACGTCTGTTGGTGTTTGTTGTTTGGATGGGGCTTCTTATTCTGGGTGATGCTGGTGATTGGGTGATGTCAGGACTTGTATACAAGTGATTACCTTTGCTGGCGTTCTCACTTGTATACTGCTCTTTAGTGTTATGCATTCTCTGGTATTGTAGTTTTGGAGTCAGTGCACCCTCAAAACCCCGTGGCTTGTTGCCTGACCAGGGAATGAAGATTTCACGGCTGGTTTGTTATGGCATTAAATGATATTAAAACATATATATGCAAATGAGAAACAGAAGGTATACCTTTGACAAATGGCAATTTAAAAATTATGCAAGTACTATCTAGTGTATTGAATTATACACATGAACATATACAGCTATAACATAACCCAAGCATTCCAATCAAAAATACAGTACAATACGTTAGCACGGCGAATAGAGAAATCCAAGAATGATATCCACAAGTTAATAAGCAAACTAAGTAGAGTACCAATTGGAGAATAATGCTAGAGCAGGATCCCTGTTGGGGATAAGGCAATGAGGACAGAACAGACTAAGAAATATAGTGGGGAAAGGGAAAAAGAGAAAGGGAGGATAGAAGAGAAATATAGAATAATATTGCAAAGTTAAATATAGGGAGATAAAGATTTGTATGTATTAGAATTTAGTGCTATAGGAAAGGAGCTTCAGAGAAAGCAAAGAATTATAGAGGAGGTAGTAGTACAAATGAAAAAATTATTAAAAATTAAAAGATCTAAATTTTATAGAAAAATATAGAAAAACAAAGAAAAATAATAAAAACAAACAAAACCTCCACAGAACCTTAAAAGGCCAATGGGGAACCAGAAGTTTATACCAAAATAAAATGTGTGGTTTAAAAGGAAAAAGAAAAAAAAAATTATGTAAACTTGAATATATTCAGTCTTACTGATAAGATTAGTAGCTTCAATAGAATTCAGTGAAGGAAATGAACACACCCACTCTCTCTCACACACACCCCCCCAAGAAAAGAAAAAAAAAAAAAAAAAGCGGTGGGTGCACTGAGTGGGTTTGGAAAAAGGAGAAAAAAAAAAATTGAAACAAAGTAATACAATACAAAAAATGAAATTTTAAAGTCCAGCAGTAACTCCAGCTTCAGACAAAACGTGAAAATAGTGTTTATGTTCTTCTGTCTCTTGCTGACTGTTCAGGAATTATCAGTCTTTTTCTTGCCTCTGGCAGTGGTTGGATCTGAAGACCTCTTTGACTGCTTGTTTTGGCCTATTCCAGAATTAAAAGGCCCGCCCAGGCTGGCCCTGGGAGTTTCTTAATCCAAATCCCTTTTCTTGCTGGGTGGAGCTAAGTTCCCTCCCTGTAGCTTGACCAGCAGCCCTGCAGTTTGACCAGCAGCCAAACTACAGTAGGGAAAATGGCATCTGTCTCACAGAGGATTTATTCCCACACGCTCTATGGGAAGCACTTCCACAGTGCCCCCGACCCTGCTGCAGGCCACCGTCGACCCCCGCCACCACGGGAGACGTCAGGTTACTCAGAGGTGAGTCTGGCTCAGTCTCATGCGGGATCGCTATTCCTCTCTCCCGGATCACAGTGCGCAGAGACTTTCCAGTCCTCTTGGCGACTCTGTGATCGGGTTAATGGTAACCTCCTCCAAAGGGAACTGAGTGCCGCCCTTCCGAGGCCTGCTCAAGGGCACTTCTAGCTCAAGGGGCACCTGGACCCTCCAAAGCAGGTCTGGCTCAGTCCCTTGTGGGTGTTAGTGCTCCTCACCGGGTTTTGATCTGCAACAGGCTTTGCGGCTTTGGCCCGCCCAGCCTCTCCGGCGGGTATGAGGTTTGACTTTTAAAAGGGCGATTGCACCCCTCCTACCGTCTTGATGCGGCTTCTCCTTTGTTCTTCGATGTGGGGTGTCCTCTCTGTGATCAGATCCAACCTCCTTTCGTCGATGGTTTCCCAGGAACTCGTCGCAATTCAGGCGATTTTGCAGGAGAGATGAGTGCACGTCCTTCTACGCCGCCATCTTAGCTCCACCCCCCCTCGAAAACTGTCATTTTCTTTTTGTGATTCCATAGAACTGGTGTTTCAGTGGCCAGTGCATTTGAAGGAGAAGACAGCTCTCTTATTTAGGTAAAGCCTGGTTTACTTTGATTCTAACAATTCAACAGATTGGTAACAGACAAGAGATCCTTAATAGTTTTCCATTAAATGACCTTGAAGCACAAGTTTTTGGTTTCTGTACTTCAGCTGCTTCTGGTTATATTTGAGAAGCTCCATTTATGGTCATACCAACCTGAACATGCCCAATCACATCTGACCTCGGAAGCTAAGCAGGATCAGGTCTGGTTAGGACTTGGATGGGATAAAATCTATTTGTTGCAGTTTATGGCCTCTGTCAGAGGCATGGTCAGTGCCCCCCGCCATCATTGTCTGTGCCTGCTACATCTGGGGACCTGGTGCTCCCAGTTTTCCCAATGTGGTTGACTTCTTTTCTGGGGGGTCCAGAATGATGGGTGCTATTGCCACATCCAGGATGAGCTAATTTGAGGTCCTCACAACCCCTGCTGCCTGGTTCCTGTGGCTGTAGGTGCTGCTGCATACAGGAGGCCAGGGTCACACGTACCACCTCCACTTGTATAGAACTGAGGGTAATTTGAGTAATTTTACTCTGTACATTTATTGTGATATTTAAAGACACCATTCATTGCTCTGTTTCAGAATTCTATTACAGGAAATTATATTAAAGAGTCACTCCATTGCAGTCTCCTCCCAGGTAAGCTGGAGATTGACAGACATGTTGATTTGCACATACCGTGACACTGAAGCACCTGACTGAATAGGCGGTCTAGTCTCTAGCAAATCCTCTTTGATCTTGCTGTGCATGCACATACATATACATATATAAAGAGTTGACCCTTGAACAAGACAGAGGTAGGTGCAATGGCATCTGGTACAGTGGAAAATCGGCCAATAACATTGCACTCAACCCTCTTTATCCACCATTTCACACCCTCTGTCTCACTCAATGAGGTTTGACTTTTAAAGTGCGATTGCACCCTCCTACCGTCTTGATGCGGCTTCTCCTTTGTTCTTCGATGTGGGGTGTCCTCTCTGTGATCAGATCCAACCTCCTTTCGTCGATGGTTTCCCAGGAACTCGTCGCAATTCAGGCGATTTTGCAGGAGAGATGAGTGCACGTCCTTCTACGCCGCCATCTTAGCTCCACCCCTCGAAAACTGTCATTTTCTTTTTGTGATTCCATAGAACTGGTGTTTCAGTGGCCAGTGCATTTGAAGGAGAAGACAGCTCTCTTATTTAGGTAAAGCCTGGTTTACTTTGATTCTAACAATTCAACAGATTGGTAACAGACAAGAGATCCTTAATAGTTTTCCATTAAATGACCTTGAAGCACAAGTTTTTGGTTTCTGTACTTCAGCTGCTTCTGGTTATATTTGAGAAGCTCCATTTATGGTCATACCAACCTGAACATGCCCAATCACATCTGACCTCGGAAGCTAAGCAGGATCAGGTCTGGTTAGGACTTGGATGGGATAAAATCTATTTGTTGCAGTTTATGGCCTCTGTCAGAGGCATGGTCAGTGCCCCCCGCCATCATTGTCTGTGCCTGCTACATCTGGGGACCTGGTGCTCCCAGTTTTCCCAATGTGGTTGACTTCTTTTCTGGGGGGTCCAGAATGATGGGTGCTATTGCCACATCCAGGATGAGCTAATTTGAGGTCCTCACAACCCCTGCTGCCTGGTTCCTGTGGCTGTAGGTGCTGCTGCATACAGGAGGCCAGGGTCACACGTACCACCTCCACTTGTATAGAACTGAGGGTAATTTGAGTAATTTTACTCTGTACATTTATTGTGATATTTAAAGACACCATTCATTGCTCTGTTTCAGAATTCTATTACAGGAAATTATATTAAAGAGTCACTCCATTGCAGTCTCCTCCCAGGTAAGCTGGAGATTGACAGACATGTTGATTTGCACATACCGTGACACTGAAGCACCTGACTGAATAGGCGGTCTAGTCTCTAGCAAATCCTCTTTGATCTTGCTGTGCATGCACATACATATACATATATAAAGAGTTGACCCTTGAACAAGACAGAGGTAGGTGCAATGGCATCTGGTACAGTGGAAAATCGGCCAATAACATTGCACTCAACCCTCTTTATCCACCATTTCACACCCTCTGTCTCACTCAATGCTCATATGAAACTATACAAATTGCCTTTAATTTCACTTGTACATTTTTTATATAGCTAATATATCTTATAACTATACTTTCAGGAAAACCATGCAAAAATTCCTTGGGAAGACATATGTCATGTCACTCCAAAAAAAAGGAATGTTCAAATACTGCATATACAAAGTTTGGAAAAAACCCAAGTATTATAGGGAAAAGCACAACTTTAAAAATCCCTATGTCATAGTAGGAAAAAAAAAGCTTAATAAAGTAAGTAACTGAAATTGTAGAGAGAAGGTAAACTTTATAAAATGGATAGCCAAGGAAATAAGTAGAAGGAGCAAATTTTACTCCAGAATGATGAAGTGTCACAATTACTGGTTCTCAGACTTTGAGCAATGCAAACAAGAGACTACATCATGTCCAGAACAATTGGCCTTTTTTATGCATATTGTTCTAGAGACTCTCTTCAGAGCCCCCTGTATGTCTTTGTTCCTCAGACTGTAGACAAATGGGTTCAGCATGGGGATAACCACCGTGTACGTCACTGAGGCTGTGGCACTTGAGTGAGAGCTGTGGGGAGCAGCAAAGCTAAGGTACACTCCTAAGACCATGCAATAGAACAGTAAGACAACTGATAGGTGAGATGCACAGGTGGAGAATGCTTTATACTTCCCCTCAGCTGATGAGATTTCTTGTATGGAGGAGAGTATCCTAGAGTAAGAGTAAAGGATACCAGCAAATGGCCCACCAGCTAGTAGCGCTGAGGCCAAATATGTCACTATGTCATTAAGAAAGGTATCAGAACAGGC
This sequence comes from Tragulus kanchil, assembly GCA_022376925.1. Taxonomy (NCBI): domain Eukaryota; kingdom Metazoa; phylum Chordata; class Mammalia; order Artiodactyla; family Tragulidae; genus Tragulus; species Tragulus kanchil. The sequence continues at coordinate 19,323,885 of JAIOJX010000029.1, read as the reverse complement.
AAGTTGGATCATCTGATTGAGTTCACAAAAAAAGTGGGGAATTTCCACCTTTGTATAGAAGATCAATCTCATAGCCATTAAGCTTTGTAACAAGGAATACATAGCACTCAACATCCAGGACACCAGCACCAGAAGTCCACAGAGCCTTGGGTTCATGAGGACTGTGTAGTGCAAGGGGTGGCAGATGGCTACATACCTGTCATAAGCCATCACTGTCAGGAGAAAGTCATCTAATGCTCCAAAGAACATGTAAAAATACGTCTGTGTGAGGCAGCCTTCATAGGTATGACTTGGCTCTGGGTCTGGATGTTCCACAGCATCTTTGGGATGGTGGTGGAGAACAAATTGCCTTTAATTTCACTTGTACATTTTTTATATAGCTAATATATCTTATAACTATACTTTCAGGAAAACCATGCAAAAATTCCTTGGGAAGACATATGTCATGTCACTCCAAAAAAAAGGAATGTTCAAATACTGCATATACAAAGTTTGGAAAAAACCCAAGTATTATAGGGAAAAGCACAACTTTAAAAATCCCTATGTCATAGTAGGAAAAAAAAAGCTTAATAAAGTAAGTAACTGAAATTGTAGAGAGAAGGTAAACTTTATAAAATGGATAGCCAAGGAAATAAGTAGAAGGAGCAAATTTTACTCCAGAATGATGAAGTGTCACAATTACTGGTTCTCAGACTTTGAGCAATGCAAACAAGAGACTACATCATGTCCAGAACAATTGGCCTTTTTTATGCATATTGTTCTAGAGACTCTCTTCAGAGCCCCCTGTATGTCTTTGTTCCTCAGACTGTAGACAAATGGGTTCAGCATGGGGATAACCACCGTGTACGTCACTGAGGCTGTGGCACTTGAGTGAGAGCTGTGGGGAGCAGCAAAGCTAAGGTACACTCCTAAGACCATGCAATAGAACAGTAAGACAACTGATAGGTGAGATGCACAGGTGGAGAATGCTTTATACTTCCCCTCAGCTGATGAGATTTCTTGTATGGAGGAGAGTATCCTAGAGTAAGAGTAAAGGATACCAGCAAATGGCCCACCAGCTAGTAGCGCTGAGGCCAAATATGTCACTATGTCATTAAGAAAGGTATCAGAACAGGCAAGTTGGATCATCTGATTGAGTTCACAAAAAAAGTGGGGAATTTCCACCTTTGTATAGAAGATCAATCTCATAGCCATTAAGCTTTGTAACAAGGAATACATAGCACTCAACATCCAGGACACCAGCACCAGAAGTCCACAGAGCCTTGGGTTCATGAGGACTGTGTAGTGCAAGGGGTGGCAGATGGCTACATACCTGTCATAAGCCATCACTGTCAGGAGAAAGTCATCTAATGCTCCAAAGAACATGTAAAAATACGTCTGTGTGATGCAGCCTTCATAGGCTATGACTTGGCTCTGGGTCTGGATGTTCCACAGCATCTTTGGGATGGTGGTGGAGGTGAAACAAATGTCCACAAAGGAGAGGTTGGAGAGGAAGAAGTATATGGGGGTGTGGAGGTGGGAGTCTGAGCTGACGGCCAGGATGATGAGCAGGTTTCCAAACACAGTGATCAGGTACATGAAGAGGAAAAGCCCAAATATGAGGGGCTGCAGCTCTGGATCCTCTGAGAATCCCAGAAGAAGAAATTCAGAAATCTGTGTTTGGTTACCTGGTTCCATGTGGTGAATGTGACTACCAGGAAAAATAAAAAGAACATGAACAATTTTCTTAAAAGTTGGCATTACTCGATAGACAGAAGAGTCCAAATACTATTTGGCAGTAAATAACTGAACATTTTCTTGTATTTAGAAAAGTTCTGTTTTATCTCTAATTAGGCATTTTTGCCTCATTCTTAGCATATTCCCAAAGAATCATGTATTCTACACTTGTAATGAGAAAGAATTTCATACACGTGAAGAACATATGTTAACCATGTTCAAAAGACATATCCTTGCTGTTTAGTCGCTAAGTCATTTCTGACTCTTTTGAAACAGAATGGACTGTAACCAGGCTCCTCATTCCATGGGATTTCCCAAAGAAGAAAACTGCAGTGTGTTACCATTTCTTTCCCCAAGTGATCTCGACCCAGGGATTGAACCCACCACTTTTGCATTGGAAATAGATTCTTTATCACTGAGCCACCTAGGAAGTCCCTCCAAACACATATAGTTAACAAATTTGTGGTGCTGTGTAACATAAGTTTCCACAATCCAGTGATGGTGAAAGAGGAGGTCCAAATAAAAGATTATATAATATGTCATGTGATAATAGGAGCTATGAAGAAAACAAAACTAGATATAAAAGAGAGTAGTAGGAGATATTTTCCTGTACGGGGTGCTCAGGTAAGGCCAGAAAGCAAGGTGATGACTGCACAGTTATGACACCAGCACCAGAAGTCCACAGAGCCTTGGGTTCATGAGGACTGTGTAGTGCAAGGGTGGCAGATGGCTACATACCTGTCATAAGCCATCACTGTCAGGAGAAAGTCATCTAATGCTCCAAAGAACATGTAAAAATACGTCTGTGTGATGCAGCCTTCATAGGCTATGACTTGGCTCTGGGTCTGGATGTTCCACAGCATCTTTGGGATGGTGGTGGAGGTGAAACAAATGTCCACAAAGGAGAGGTTGGAGAGGAAGAAGTATATGGGGGTGTGGAGGTGGGAGTCTGAGCTGACGGCCAGGATGATGAGCAGGTTTCCAAACACAGTGATCAGGTACATGAAGAGGAAAAGCCCAAATATGAGGGGCTGCAGCTCTGGATCCTCTGAGAATCCCAGAAGAAGAAATTCAGAAATCTGTGTTTGGTTACCTGGTTCCATGTGGTGAATGTGACTACCAGGAAAAATAAAAAGAACATGAACAATTTTCTTAAAAGTTGGCATTACTCGCATAGACAGAAGAGTCCAAATACTATTTGGCAGTAAATAACTGAACATTTTCTTGTATTTAGAAAAGTTCTGTTTTATCTCTAATTAGGCATTTTTGCCTCATTCTTAGCATATTCCCAAAGAATCATGTATTCTACACTTGTAATGAGAAAGAATTTCATACACGTGAAGAACATATGTTAACCATGTTCAAAAGACATATCCTTGCTGTTTAGTCGCTAAGTCATTTCTGACTCTTTTGAAACAGAATGGACTGTAACCAGGCTCCTCATTCCATGGGATTTCCCAAAGAAGAAAACTGCAGTGTGTTACCATTTCTTTCCCCAAGTGATCTCGACCCAGGGATTGAACCCACCACTTTTGCATTGGAAATAGATTCTTTATCACTGAGCCACCTAGGAAGTCCCTCCAAACACATATAGTTAACAAATTTGTGGTGCTGTGTAACATAAGTTTCCACAATCCAGTGATGGTGAAAGAGGAGGTCCAAATAAAAGATTATATAATATGTCATGTGATAATAGGAGCTATGAAGAAAACAAAACTAGATATAAAAGAGAGTAGTAGGAGATATTTTCCTGTACGGGGTGCTCAGGTAAGGCCAGAAAGCAAGGTGATGACTGCACAGTTACCTCATGAAAAGGAGAGAAGGGTCTAGTTTTGTATCAGCAGAAATGTGTGCCTGGCTGAGGGACAGATCACTGCTAGGGCCCTACGGGAATTGCTTCCTCCTTCACTTTATGAATTGAGCTGCAAAAAGCATCCTGTGAATTAAAGCAGCTCCCATCCTTAGAACCTTGTGTTGACTGAGTTTTGGGCTCTGTGATATAAGGCACCTTAATATGAATCCAGATCCCTCTGCTTTACAAACTGCTCCCACTCCAGGAGGCACTGTCACACACACACACACACACACACACAAAACTATGTCTTCCTGGGCTATGTTTCACCACTCATTTCTCATCCAGAACCACCCTCCTCACACCACACACCATTATACCTCAAGCTGGTCAGATTAGATCATCGTTCCCTGAAAGAATATATAAATGGTTCCCAGAAATTCCAGTCCATAGACTGCTCGTGGGCCAGGAAACCTGGGGTTAAGCTTTATGATCACTTTCCACTTTGTATTGCAAAGAACCAAAGGGAATCTGCTGTAGAAATAAGGGACCTTAAATAGGGGCTCTGTAACAACCTAGAGGGGTGGAATGGTGAGGGATATGGAAGGGAGGTTCAAGAGGAAGGAAGCATATATGCATGCCTATAGCTAATTCATGCTGCTGTTTGGCAGTGAACTACAAAACTCTGTATAAAATTAATAAATAAAAAGAAGTCTAAAAGTCTGTGTGCGTGTTAGAGGAAGAAAGAGAGAGAGAGGAATGAGAGGAGAGAAAAATGAAACAGATATTAGAGGGTAAAGATTTAATAAGCTCTAATGATCCCTGAAAATATGTGATTAATTAACACTTCTTTGGTTTGGCAACATTCCATTTCCAGTTACCTGTCTTTTACAGGCAGGAAAAATAATTAAAGAAAAAAAAAATTACATTGACAGTGACAGTCATTCTTTTTAATGAAATACAGTTGACAAATTCGACCACTCCAAAAGAAAAATGAGCAAAGTGAATGAATCAACAAAAATGAATACACAAATGATAACAACAAGAGTTCCATATGTTTTACATATAGCAAAAGATTTATTTTTCCTGAAACTTTTTCATTAATTTGACCAATTTTTATTGTTCTACAGGGAATGAGGGCTTTCTAGGTGGTAAAGAACCCACCTGCCAATGAGGAAACATAAGAGACAAGGGTTCAGTCTGGCGTCAGGAAGATCAGTATTCTTGCCTGAAGAATCCCATGGACAGAGGAGCCTGGCGGGATACAGTCCATGGGGCTGCAAATTAGTTACTGCATGGCCACCACCATACTTTGTAACTGAGCTTCCACTATTCCCATTTAATTGTTAACAATGACACTTTCAAGTTCAAGTTCAAGGTTCACTTTATTTTTAGATCATAAATAAATACATTCATTTTAGGAAAGAGAAAATAACCACAGTGACCTCTGGTATTGCGGCTATGCTGGATATGTGCTATGCTAGATCTCAGGTACAAACTCCCGGTCTCCGTCCTCACTGACCCACTCCGTCATTGTCTGTGGAGCTCTCAGACTCACCTACCTGCAGATGGAGAGAGAAGGCTTTCCCTGGAGAAGTAAAAATTCCTCCTTAAAAAAAAAAGAAAAAGAAAGAAAAATTCCTTTTAAATCATTGACAATGCAAACCAAAATTTTGCCCCCAGTGATGATACACAGTGATGATAAAAATCAAGCATTTGTTCCATGATAAATGTATAACTTCAAAGCAAGGACCAGGTCCTCACCAATCAAAGTGCCAGAGGCTGAGAGACTGAAGCAGAGGAGATATTTACAGATTCCTGGTTCAGCTCATCAGGCATGTTTTCCTCTTGTTACACAAATTTTAAGTACATGATTTCCCCTGGGGACACTTTGCTGGACAGAATGGATTTTTTCTTCTGCTCATTCTATGTTCCTAAGACACTACATTAGAAGTTAGGTGAATACATTTTTTATATCCTTTCCCTTTAATTCTCTTGCTTCCTTTGGTAAGGTCCTCAGAGTGTCACCATGTCCCTGAATAGAAACTGTTCTTTAGACTGTAATGTGGAGGATTTGTCTTGACTAGGTCCCCTGGGTCTTCAAAGCTTTGATTTGTGGCAGGGACACAACCACTGAAATCACTCCAAATTACTATTCTCCTCTTCAAAAAGGGGGGTACCCTTGCTTCTTTGGTATAAAACCAGGGTTATTATACTCCCAGAATTCATGATATTTTTTCCAAATTAAATAGAAATGTCCCAGTCACATCAGAACTTGTAACCTATACTTTAGTCCTCATTACTAAACATTTACAATTAAAGAAAGATATTTATATGTTGAAATGTACCATAGACTATCTTAGCAGATTTTCTACATGTCTATGCTATACTCAATCATGTCTCAATCTTTGTCTTTTACCTGAGAACTCACCTCAGCATTGGCCTGTCCCCAAGCTACTTCCCTGGCCACCCCCAGCCATGTAAAGCTTCATCCCATCCCACCATCTCTCTCCTGGACTTCCCTCTAGGTCTTCTCTCCCCTCACTCTTGACCCACATGGCTCTGTCTCATGGCTTCCCTCCTTGGTTCCCCCTCTTCAGTCTCTATACCTGTGTAGTCAGATACCTTGTGATGGTTCCACTCAAGCCTAAATATGAATAAATCTGATAGGTACAAATTAACCTTTCCTACCCTAGAACTGCACCCTTCTTTCTCTTTTCTTTATACTTTTCTTTATACTTTTCTAACACAGGTGTTTATGTGGCCTTCATATCAGAAGCAACACCAGCTACTGTTGACAGCTGGATGCCACAGCCCACACTCCTATCATGCCAGAAGTCCATGCAGGTCCAGGCCCACTTATTTTTCAGTCCGCACCATGGCAAGCACAATAGTTCTACTGCAGGGACAAAGAGTTTCAGACCTAAAGCTGCTGATGAGCAGAACAGGGTCAACCTTTGGTAGTGCTTACACAGACAGTGCATCAGAGGCAATCTGCATCTCAGGACCTTCCCAGGCCAACAGGGCCCATACCCCATGGCATGTAGAGTGCCACACACTAGCTCGTCTTTCTCCAGCATGCTCCCTTCTTGGTACTGGTCAAGTCCTGGGATAGCACACACATAGGAGGAAGAAAGTCAGCTCAGACATGACCCTCAGGGGTCTGCTCTAGCAAAATGGGACCTGCCTCCTTCTCATTAGACCAGTAATGGTCAGGTAAGCAAAGGGAAAGCCATGTCTCATACCTGGTTCATACCCTAAACCCTCAAAGCTTCCAAGCAAGATGAAAGCAACTAATGCACCATGAGGAAAGGCATGAATTGTGATAACATCAAATCCAGCTCCTCCAGCAAAGCCACTGAGCACACATCAACTGTATATGACTCAACCTACAGAAAGACAACTCCTCAAGACCACAAGAGCCTTCTGTGGTACCGAATTTCACTTAGACTGAGAAAAGTAAATAAAATGAAAATGCAGAAGAAATTTCTCCCAACTGACCGAGCAAAAGAACATCCCTTAAAAAATAAAACCAAAAAACAGCTAATGAAAGACAAAGAAACATTTTACCAGCTATGGAATTCAATTCATTAGTAAAAATGATATAAAGCCCATCTTTTCAAGCACAAAAGATACAAAGAATCTTCCAAAAGGAAGTTTTACTTCCAGTATTCACTCTGTGCACTTTGTTAAAAAGTGGAAGGCCATAAAATATTTAATTTTGTGAAAAAAAGGACTGATTCAAGATAAAATAAGAATTTTAACAAGATTTAAAAAAAAGAAGCCATAAGATACTGAACACAAAACTAATCAAAACTGAACATTACAATAACTAAAATGAATAATTGGAAGTAATCAATAGCATATGAGGTGATAAAGAAGAATGCATAAACCAACTGAAACAGAGAATCATGAAAATACCTCTATCAGAAAAAAAAATTTACAACAGAATAGTTTGAGACATGTTTGACTACATTGAGAACACCAGTGGCTTCCCTGGCGGTCCAGGGGTAAAGAGTCCGCCTTGCAGTGCAGGGAGCACCGGTTCAATCTCTGGCACAGGAAGATCCCACATGCTTCAGAGCAGCTAGACCAGTGTGTCCAATTACGAACCAGTGCTCTGGAGCATATGCGCCCAGAGCCAGTGCTCTGCTGCAAGAGAGGCCACTGCGATGGGAGACCCACACAGGCCAAGGAATTAAGATGGATGAAAATAAATAAATGAAGGACCAAGAAGAGAGACCAAAATATTTAAAAAATGAAAGAAAAAATAAAATAAAAAAAGAACACCAACATTGGCATAATTTGGGTGTCCCAAAAAGAAAAGACAGAAATAAAAGTCGGTCAAAATGCATTTGATAAAATTATAGATGAAAGCTTCCCAAACTGGCATTAAAAAAAAACAGATTTAGTTACCAGAAGCAAAAAGGGTCCCCCAAAATGAAAGCAAAAAGACCCACATCAAGAGGTATCCATTAGAACTATAAACCTAAAGATATGGGTTGCTAAAGGCAGCACAAGTAAAACAGTCTCATAGAAGATGGAAACCCCTAAGTCTGTCATCTGATTTCTTTTTTTTCTTTTTTCTTAATTTCTTTATGTTTTTGCAGAATATTTGCATGATGGAAGAGAGGAAGGGTATATCTAAAGTGTTAAGAGGGAAAAACCTGCAAATGAAGGTATGTGACCCAGCAAGATTACCATTTAGAATTGACGGAGAGAGATGGAATTCTTCAGACAAACATGTAGAATCTATTGAATCCAAACCTACTCTAGAAGGAATGATAAAGGATCCTCCCTGAAGAGGAAGGTAAAAGAGGTAACACGTGGTAAAAATCTATAGGAAAGAGAAAATCCCCCAAGACAAAGCAAAAGTATAGAAAGGCTGAGGGTCAAATCACTGAAGTTAGTATGAAAATTTCAACTCTCAAGAAAATTTCTGAAGTCAAGTACAGCTAAAATAAGAATTAAAGGGATAAATAGGGAGGTGTCAAAATGACACCAAAGGCACAAAATGTAGGGCAGTGAGTGAACATGTATGCTTATAGAATGTGTACTAACTCCCAAGACAACCATTTCTAAAATGCAGATATGGTTGTAGGTCGTCATATAAAGTCCCATGTTTGCCAGACATCAAAACTTTTTACTAGATATACAAAAACTAGAGAGAAAGGAACACAGCATATCATTAAACAAAATCATAAGCAGAATAAAATTCTTTATAAGAAAAGAAACAAAAAGAAGGAAAAAACAATTAGGAAAACTAACAGAAAACAAGGAACTGATTGGCAATAAATGGTATCTACCGATAATCTCTTCAACTGTTAGTAGAGTAAATGCTCTAATGAAAACACATTATTCTTAATAAACTCTTCATAAATTTATGTTTCTCCATCAAATAATTTGAATTTCCAAACATTTTTGATCCAATGGTAGTGAAATTATGGAGTAACACAAACAAAAACAGTCCATATATGACACTGAGTATAAAGTTTAATAAAGACAGGTCCTAAAATTGTATAAAGACAGTGAATTAAAAGAAAAAAAAACAGAAATCCAGGAAAAAATTACAAAGACAAAATTTTATTCCACAATGAACAAAAAATGACAATTTCTGCTTCCGGGGTTTTGAGTGATGCAATCCATATATGGTCATTTTATGCTTGGAATTGAATACAATCTATTTAGAGCCCTCCTAATATCTTGATTTCTCATACTGTAGATGAAGGGGTTCAGCATGGGAGTGACCACAGTGTACATCACTGAGGCGATTGCACCTGAATGAGAGCTGTGGGTGGAACCAGTGCTAAGGAACACTCCTAAGCCTGTAAAATAAAACAGGGAGACAACCGAGAGGTGGGACACACAGGTGGAAAATGTTTTATGCTTCCCCTGTACTGATGAGATCTTACATATACAGGAAACTATTTTGGAGTAAGAGTAACAGATACCAGCAAAAGGACCAACACCCAACAGGACAGTTGAAAAATACATCACTAGGTTATTTAGAAAATTGTCAGAACTGGAAAGTTGGACCACTTGATTGAGTTCACAGAAAAAGTGGGGGATTTGCATTCCAGGACAGAAGGACAATGGCAAGACCATTAAGCTGTGGAGCAAGGAATATAAAGCAATCATTACCCAGGATATCAGAACCAGCAGTCCACAGAGCCGAGGACTCATGATGACCATGTAGTGCAAAGGGTGGCAGATGGCCACGTACCGGTCATAGGCCATCACTGTCAGGAGAATGTCATCTAATCCTGTAAAGAGAATGTAAAAATACATCTGGGTGATGCAGCCTTCGTAAGTGATAGCTTTGCTCTGGGTCTGGATGTTCCACAGCATTTTGGGAATGGTGGTAGAGGTGAAACAGATATCTACAAAGGACAGGTTGGAGAGGAAGAAGTACATGGGGGTGTGGAGGTGGCAGTCTGAGCTGACAGCCAGGATGATGAGCAGGTTTCCAAAGACAGTGATCAGGTACATGGACAGGAAAAGTGCAAATACTATGGGCTGTAGTTCTTGTTCTTCTGCAAGTCCCAGAAGAAGAAATTCTGCAATTGGTGTATTGTTCCCTGATTCCATGAGGGTGGAAATGACTACCAGGAAAAACGAAGAATGCTATGTCATCTCTGACAAGGCATTTTTGTCCCAGTGTCATCACATATGCAAAGAGGTCTTACATTCTAGAATGTTAATGAGGTATTCCTTCATTCATTTGAGAAGTACATATTTAGTGTGAACTCAGTAGAGAGTGTTGAAAAACAAACCTCTTGCAATCCAAGGATACTGAATGAGGATATTCAAATAAAACCTGATAGAATATGTCACAGAATCTGTATAGAAAATAAAGTCAGGTTTTAAGGATACAGTAGTAGGTGATGTTATTTGTCCTGAGTGTTCAGGGTAGACCATCAAACTCGTTGATGTTTGAAGAGATTCCTAAAGAAAGAGAGAGGAGGAGTTAGTATGATATGAGGAGAAGTGTGTTCCTGGCAGAGGAAGCTGCCACTGCAAAGGACCTGAGGAAGAGGCTGGTTGACATACGCAAATCTAAACAAGGAAGTCAGTGAGACAGAAGAACAGCAAGAGGGGCTGGGATTGGAGATGCTGTCAGGGATGCTGAAACTTCATTCTATGAAGATTCCATCCTTCTATATTGTTCCTTGTATATGATCAATTTACTTGTAAAACCATCCTTTGAATTTTGTCAGATTCCCTAATTAATTCTATCTGTTGACTGAATTCTAACCTCTGTATTATGTGTTATCTTAATATAGCATAAAAAGGTAAAAATCCCCTCATGATGACCATGTAGTGCAAAGGGTGGCAGATGGCCACGTACCGGTCATAGGCCATCACTGTCAGGAGAATGTCATCTAATCCTGTAAAGAGAATGTAAAAATACATCTGGGTGATGCAGCCTTCGTAAGTGATAGCTTTGCTCTGGGTCTGGATGTTCCACAGCATTTTGGGAATGGTGGTAGAGGTGAAACAGATATCTACAAAGGACAGGTTGGAGAGGAAGAAGTACATGGGGTGTGGAGGTGGCAGTCTGAGCTGACAGCCAGGATGATGAGCAGGTTTCCAAAGACAGTGATCAGGTACATGGACAGGAAAAGTGCAAATACTATGGGCTGTAGTTCTTGTTCTTCTGCAAGTCCCAGAAGAAGAAATTCTGCAATTGGTGTATTGTTCCCTGATTCCATGAGGGTGGAAATGACTACCAGGAAAACGAAGAATGCTATGTCATCTCTGACAAGGCATTTTTGTCCCAGTGTCATCACATATGCAAAGAGGTCTTACATTCTAGAATGTTAATGAGGTATTCCTTCATTCATTTGAGAAGTACATATTTAGTGTGAACTCAGTAGAGAGTGTTGAAAAACAAACCTCTTGCAATCCAAGGATACTGAATGAGGATATTCAAATAAAACCTGATAGAATATGTCACAGAATCTGTATAGAAAATAAAGTCAGGTTTTAAGGATACAGTAGTAGGTGATGTTATTTGTCCTGAGTGTTCAGGGTAGACCATCAAACTCGTTGATGTTTGAAGAGATTCCTAAAGAAAGAGAGAGGAGGAGTTAGTATGATATGAGGAGAAGTGTGTTCCTGGCAGAGGAAGCTGCCACTGCAAAGGACCTGAGGAAGAGGCTGGTTGACATACGCAAATCTAAACAAGGAAGTCAGTGAGACAGAAGAACAGCAAGAGGGGCTGGGATTGGAGATGCTGTCAGGGATGCTGAAACTTCATTCTATGAAGATTCCATCCTTCTATATTGTTCCTTGTATATGATCAATTTACTTGTAAAACCATCCTTTGAATTTTGTCAGATTCCCTAATTAATTCTATCTGTTGACTGAATTCTAACCTCTGTATTATGTGTTATCTTAATATATGAGTCCAGGTCCTCTGCTTTAAAAGCCCCTCACAAGGCACACGCACTAACACACAAATGCAAATAAACACACACACACACACACACACACACACACACACAAAAAACTATGTCCTAATGAATTGTGTTACTACTGTGCATTTTTGACCTATATCCACTCTCCTTAGGCCATGAGTGGTTACAGCTCAAGCTGATCAGATCGTAGTATCCCCTTCAAGAATTTGCAAGTGTTGGGTTTCCCTGGTGGTCCAGTGGGTAAGGATCTGGGTAAGGCAAGGGGTGCCGTTTCCATCCCTGACCTGGGAAGATCCCATGTGACACAGAGTAGCTGGACCGATGTGTCCAACTACCAAGCCAGAGCTCTGGAGCGCATGTGCCCAGAGCTGGTGCTCTGCAGTGACAGAGGCCACGGCGATGGGAGGCCCACGCAGGCCAAAGAACAAAGATGGATGAAAATAGATAAATAAAAGACCAATAGAAGTGGCCAAAAAGAAAAAAAGAATGTGCGTTACCCAGAAATTCCATTTCATAAACTTCCAATAGAGCAATAAATTGGGAGTTTGTTTTCAGTATGGCCAATTTCTTCTCAGTATTTAGAGAATAATAAAAAGTATGAGAGAGTGAGACAGAAATTAAATTGGCAGATGGGCATAAAGGAGAAAAATATCCAATAACCTCAAATGACCCTTCAGACAATGCAAAAAAGAAGTTTCCTTGATTCATCAACATTCCAACTCCATTGACATCTCTCACACCCAGGAAAAATGATAAAGAATAATATATTTGTCCAAGGATATAAGCAGTGTGATACATTTATGATGAGAAACATACTACAACTCCCAGGAAGAAAATAAGCAAATGGAATAAAAATTACCAATTCAAAATCAGAAACAGACAAAATACAAGAAAAGTTGCGTACATTTTATATGAAGCAACAGAAGTCTTCTTTGCCTTAAGGGTTTTTCCTGTTTCCTGCAATTCATAAATACAATCATTGTACTTATTTTCTACTTTTACTGGAGCCAGTTTATGCCTCCAGTATCTTATAACAGAATTTCCCCCTGGCTCAGAGAGCAAACAATCCACCTGCCAATGCAGGTGATGGGGGTTCCATCCCTGGATCAGGAAGATCCCCTAGAGAAAGAAATCGTAATGCACTCCAGTATTCCTGCCTGTGAAAGCCCACGGAGAGAGGAGCCTGAATGGCTATATTCTATGGAATTGCAGAGTCAGATACTGAGCGACTGTGGGTCTAAACTACGGCCATCATACTTGCTGACTGAGCTTCACTATTTCCACTTTATTGTCGGCATTGAAATTTACAATTTCAAGTGCAATGTTCATTTTCTATTTAGACCATAAGTAAGTGCATTTGTTTTAGGAAAGCCAGAAAACCACTACAGTGACCTCTGGTATCTGGGCTGTGCTGGATTGGCCTTCAGGTGAACTCAGGTACACACTCCTGGCTGACCTTCTCCTCTCTGACCTTCTCCTGCAGTGTCTGTGAAGCTCTCAGACACACCTGCCTGCAGACTGAGAGAGAAGGCTTTCCCTGGAGAAGTCAAGTCCTCCTTAAATGATTAATGATGATGACCAAATTTTGGTCCCCAAAGATGATGCAGGGTGATGATTTAAAAAAATCTAGCATTTGTTCCATGACGAATGTAGAACTTCAAAAGCAAGGACCAGCTCCTCACCCACCAAAGTAGAACAGACTGAGAGTCTGCAGCAGTGGAGATATTTACAGCTTCCCGGGTCAGCTCATTAGGCATGTTTTCTCTCTTCTTACTCCAAACTTGAAGTACATGATTTCCCTAGGGTACACTTTTATGGACAAAAAGGATTATTTTTTTCCTACTGATTCTATGTTCCTAAGACACCACATTAGATGTTAGGTGACTTCAATTTTTATTACTCTTTCTCTTTTAATTCTCTTGCTTCCAAAACCCTAAAGTTCCCAGCGTGTCATCATGTCCCTGAGTACAAAATTTTCATTAGACTGTAACACTGAGAATTTGTCTTGACTACATCTCCTGGGTCTTTGAGGCTTTGATTTGTGGCATGGCCACAACTGAAATCACTAAAAATTACTATTCTCCTCTTCAGAAATTAGGGATACCTTGGCTCCTTTGGTATAAAACCATGGTTATTACATTCCCTTGGTTCAAGATAGCTTCTACAAGTCAATTAGAAATATCCCCATCATATCAGAACTTAAAAGCTATCCTATAGTCCTCATTGCTAAATTTTTGCAATCAAAGAGAGATTTGATATACATCATAGACTATCTTAGCAGATCTTCTGTGTGTCTGTGCTGTACTCAGTCATGTCTGACTCTTTGTGACCTCATGGAGTTTAGCTCACCAGAATCATTTGTCCATAGGATGTCTCAGACATGCCTACTGGACTTGATTGCCATTCCATTTCCCTGGGGATCTTCCCAAACCAGAAATCAAATTCATGTCTGCTGTATTGCAGGATGATTCTTTACTGTCTGAGCTACCAAAGTGTGTGTGTGGGTGTGTGTGTTGGGGGGTGGTTTGCCACAGCCTGAGCTAAGCATATGCTTGAGATCCTGGCTGTGAGTCACAACAGAGGCTCAAATATGGAGTGATGTCTAAGCAGGCCCACAGAATCTATTAATGGTACTTACGTGGCCTTCGAATCATAAGCAACCCCAATTACCAACTACATCTGTGCCACAGTTCACACCCCTATCGTGTCAGAAGTCCAGGCAGGTCCCAGCTCCCTTGTCCCTTGGTTAGACAGCAGACCTACTGCACAGACAAAGAGCTGAAGACCTAAAGATACTGATGAGCAGGACATGGTCAACCATTGCTGGTGCTTACACAGACAATGCATCTGAGACAGTCTGCATCTCAGGACCTTCCCAGGCCAACAGGGTCCATGCCCCATGGCATGCAGAGTGCAGGACCCTGTCACCATTGTGCTTAACAACTCACTAGGGTACTTTTATGGACAAAAAGGATTATTTTTTTCCTACTGATTCTATGTTCCTAAGACACCACATTAGATGTTAGGTGACTTCAATTTTTATTACTCTTTCTCTTTTAATTCTCTTGCTTCCAAAACCCTAAAGTTCCCAGCGTGTCATCATGTCCCTGAGTACAAAATTTTCATTAGACTGTAACACTGAGAATTTGTCTTGACTACATCTCCTGGGTCTTTGAGGCTTTGATTTGTGGCATGGCCACAACTGAAATCACTAAAAATTACTATTCTCCTCTTCAGAAATTAGGGATACCTTGGCTCCTTTGGTATAAAACCATGGTTATTACATTCCCTTGGTTCAAGATAGCTTCTACAAGTCAATTAGAAATATCCCCATCATATCAGAACTTAAAAGCTATCCTATAGTCCTCATTGCTAAATTTTTGCAATCAAAGAGAGATTTGATATACATCATAGACTATCTTAGCAGATCTTCTGTGTGTCTGTGCTGTACTCAGTCATGTCTGACTCTTTGTGACCTCATGGAGTTTAGCTCACCAGAATCATTTGTCCATAGGATGTCTCAGACATGCCTACTGGACTTGATTGCCATTCCATTTCCCTTGGGGTCTTCCCAAACCAGAAATCAAATTCATGTCTGCTGTATTGCAGGATGATTCTTTACTGTCTGAGCTACCAAAGTGTGTGTGTGGGTGTGTGTGTTGGGGGGTGGTTTGCCACAGCCTGAGCTAAGCATATGCTTGAGATCCTGGCTGTGAGTCACAACAGAGGCTCAAATATGGAGTGATGTCTAAGCAGGCCCACAGAATCTATTAATGGTACTTACGTGGCCTTCGAATCATAAGCAACCCCAATTACCAACTACATCTGTGCCACAGTTCACACCCCTATCGTGTCAGAAGTCCAGGCAGGTCCCAGCTCCCTTGTCCCTTGGTTAGACAGCAGACCTACTGCACAGACAAAGAGCTGAAGACCTAAAGATACTGATGAGCAGGACATGGTCAACCATTGCTGGTGCTTACACAGACAATGCATCTGAGACAGTCTGCATCTCAGGACCTTCCCAGGCCAACAGGGTCCATGCCCCATGGCATGCAGAGTGCCACACACTAACTCTTCTTGGTCTAGTGCTGCTTTCTTCTGGGTGCTGGTTGAGAACTGGGCTAACACACACATAGGAGGAAAAAAGTCACCACAAGCCTCACCCTCAAGGCTTCTGCTCTAACAACGTAGGACCTACCTTGCTCCCATTAGGCCAGTAATGGCCATGTAAGCACAGAGAAAGTCATCTCTCATACCTGGCTCAAGCTCTAAACCCTCCAAACCTCCAAACAAGATGATTGCAACCAGTACACCCTAAGGAAAGGTATGGACTGTGATAACGTCAAAGCCAGCTCCACCAGTTATACCACTGGACACACATCAACCATATATGACTATTCCCACAGAAAGACACTGCTTCAAGACCACAAGAGTTAACTGTGGCACAGAATTTCATATAGACAGAGAAAGGTAAATAAAATGAAAATACAGAAGGAATTTCTCCCAACTGACAGGGCGGAAAAAAAAAATCCATTAAAAAAAAAAGTGCCTTAAAAAACTGCTAATGCTAGATAAACATAAATTTACACATATGGAATTCAATGTATTAGTAAAGATGATATAAAACACCTTTTCCAGGCTTCCCTTGTGGTCCAGTGGGTAAACAGTTCACCTTGCAGTGCAAGGGGCACCAGTTCAATCTTTGGCGGGAAAAGATCTCACATGCCAATGAATGGCTGGGCCGGTGTGTCCAATTAGGAGCCAGTGCTCTGCAGTAAGAGAGGTCACTGCGATCAGAGGCCAACACATGCCAAATTATAACGATGGATGAAAAATAAACCATGACTAAGAGAATAAAAATGCTATTAACAAAAAAAAGAACATTTTCTCCAGCTCAGACGACAATCTTCCAAAAGGAAGTTTTACTTGCAGTATTCACACTGGGCATTTTGTTAAAAAGTGGAAGGCTGTAAAATATTTAATTCTGTGAAATGACTGATGAATACAATGATATATTAACAAGAAATTATGAAATACTGAAGGCTGTAAAATATCTTAATTCTGTGAAAATGAATGAATAGCTAAATGACTGCATCTGAGACAGTCTGCATCTCAGGACCTTCCCAGGCCAACAGGGTCCATGCCCCATGGCATGCAGAGTGCCACACACTAACTCTTCTTGGTCTAGTGCTGCTTTCTTCTGGGTGCTGGTTGAGAACTGGGCTAACACACACATAGGAGGAAAAAAGTCACCACAAGCCTCACCCTCAAGGCTTCTGCTCTAACAACGTAGGACCTACCTTGCTCCCATTAGGCCAGTAATGGCCATGTAAGCACAGAGAAAGTCATCTCTCATACCTGGCTCAAGCTCTAAACCCTCCAAACCTCCAAACAAGATGATTGCAACCAGTACACCCTAAGGAAAGGTATGGACTGTGATAACGTCAAAGCCAGCTCCACCAGTTATACCACTGGACACACATCAACCATATATGACTATTCCCACAGAAAGACACTGCTTCAAGACCACAAGAGTTAACTGTGGCACAGAATTTCATATAGACAGAGAAAGGTAAATAAAATGAAAATACAGAAGGAATTTCTCCCAACTGACAGGGCGGAAAAAAAAAATCCATTAAAAAAAAAAGTGCCTTAAAAAACTGCTAATGCTAGATAAACATAAATTTACACATATGGAATTCAATGTATTAGTAAAGATGATATAAAACACCTTTTCCAGGCTTCCCTTGTGGTCCAGTGGGTAAACAGTTCACCTTGCAGTGCAAGGGGCACCAGTTCAATCTTTGGCGGGAAAAGATCTCACATGCCAATGAATGGCTGGGCCGGTGTGTCCAATTAGGAGCCAGTGCTCTGCAGTAAGAGAGGTCACTGCGATCAGAGGCCAACACATGCCAAATTATAACGATGGATGAAAAATAAACCATGACTAAGAGAATAAAAATGCTATTAACAAAAAAAAGAACATTTTCTCCAGCTCAGACGACAATCTTCCAAAAGGAAGTTTTACTTGCAGTATTCACACTGGGCATTTTGTTAAAAAGTGGAAGGCTGTAAAATATTTAATTCTGTGAAAAAATGACTGATGAATACAATGATATATTAACAAGAAATTATGAAATACTGAAAACAAAACTAATCAAAACTGAACATTACAATAACTGCAATGAATAGCTGGAAGTAGTTAATAGCATACCAGGTGATGAAAAAGAATGCCTAAGCTAAGTGAAACATAGAATCATGAAAATAACTCAATCAGAAAAGAAAAAAACTTTAAAAACAGAATAGTTTCAGGAATGTTTAACTATATTAAGAACAGCACCACTGGTATAATTTGGATGTCCCAGAAGGAAAAGAAAGAAAGAGAATGCAGTAAAAATGTACCTGATAAAATCATGGTAGAAAACTAACTGAATCTGCAAAAAAAAAAAAAAAAAGCAGATTCAGGTACCAAAAGCCAAAAGGGTCCCCAAAAAATGACAGCAAAATGACCCACACCAAGATATATCAATTAAAACCACAAAGTTAAGGATATGGGTTTCTAAAGAAAGCACAAGTAAAACAGTCTCATAGAATATGGTCACTCATATGTCTATCTGCTGATTTCTTTTTTCTTTTTTATTTTTTGCAGAGAGTTTGAATGATAGAATGGAGATGCATGATATATTTTTTTTTCTTCTTTTTTTTTAATTTTTATTTTTCACATGTATATTCCCAGATCATTCATATGCATATCCCTGGACCCTCCCCCCACCCAGTTCCCACGCTCCCATCCCTCCAGACCATCGCTCCAAGTGGTTGTAGGTACTCCTATTCCCCTAGCACAATGACAATAGCTATCTTTTCCACACATGACAGTATAGGTTTCCATGTTATTCCCTCCATGCCTCCCTCCCACTGTTCGGTCTCCACAATGTCTTTATGTCTATTCTCTGTTTTTTCATGAGTTCACTGCATATGTTAGCATGATATATTTAAACTGCTAAGATGCAAATACCTGCAAATGAAGGTATTTAACCAAGCAAGATTATCATTTGAAATTGAAAGAGAAATATGGAATTTTGCAGACAAGAAAAATTAATAGAATTTATAAATTTTAAATGTATTCTACAAGAATGATATAGGATCTTCCAAAAGGAAGTTTTACTTGCAGTATTCACACTGGGCTTTTAAAAGTGGAAGGCTGTAAAATATTTAATTCTGTGAAAAAATGACTGATGAATACAATGATATATTAACAAGAAATTATGAAATACTGAAAACAAAACTAATCAAAACTGAACATTACAATAACTGCAATGAATAGCTGGAAGTAGTTAATAGCATACCAGGTGATGAAAAAGAATGCCTAAGCTAAGTGAAACATAGAATCATGAAAATAACTCAATCAGAAAAGAAAAAAACTTTAAAAACAGAATAGTTTCAGGAATGTTTAACTATATTAAGAACAGCACCACTGGTATAATTTGGATGTCCCAGAAGGAAAAGAAAGAAAGAGAATGCAGTAAAAATGTACCTGATAAAATCATGGTAGAAAACTAACTGAATCTGCAAAAAAAAAAAAAAAAAAAGCAGATTCAGGTACCAAAAGCCAAAAGGGTCCCCAAAAAATGACAGCAAAATGACCCACACCAAGATATATCAATTAAAACCACAAAGTTAAGGATATGGGTTTCTAAAGAAAGCACAAGTAAAACAGTCTCATAGAATATGGTCACTCATATGTCTATCTGCTGATTTCTTTTTTCTTTTTTATTTTTTGCAGAGAGTTTGAATGATAGAATGGAGATGCATGATATATTTTTTTTTCTTCTTTTTTTTTAATTTTTATTTTTCACATGTATATTCCCAGATCATTCATATGCATATCCCTGGACCCTCCCTCCACCCAGTTCCCCCCCTCCCATCCCTCCAGACCATCGCTCCAAGTGGTTGTAGGTACTCCTATTCCCCTAGCACAATGACAATAGCTATCTTTTCCACACATGACAGTATAGGTTTCCATGTTATTCCCTCCATGCCTCCCTCCCACTGTTCGGTCTCCACAATGTCTTTATGTCTATTCTCTGTTTTTTCATGAGTTCACTGCATATGTTAGCATGATATATTTAAACTGCTAAGATGCAAATACCTGCAAATGAAGGTATTTAACCAAGCAAGATTATCATTTGAAATTGAAAGAGAAATATGGAATTTTGCAGACAAGAAAAATTAATAGAATTTATAAATTTTAAATGTATTCTACAAGAATGATATAGGATCTTCCCTAAGAAGGAAAGAAAAATACATAACAAGTAGCAAGAATACAGGGAAGAGAAAATCCAACTAGACAAAGCAAAGTGTATAAAGACTGAGAGGGTCAAATCACTTAAGCTAGTATGAAAATTTCCAACACCAAAAACATTTCTAAAGTCAAGTATAGCCTAAATAAGAATTAAAGGCAAAAATAGGGAGGCATCAAAATGACATCAAAGGCACAAACTGTAGGTCAGGGAGTGAAAAATGAAGTGGTTTTAGAACATGTACTAACTTCAAAGACAACCATTTCTAAAATGCAGATATGGTTGTAGATCCTCATATGAAGACTCTTTGCTTACCATACATCAAAACACTATACTACATATACAAAAATTAAAGAGAAACAAGCATAGGCATATCACTAAATAAAATCATAAGAATACATTTTTTCATTAGAAGAGAATAAAAACAAAGAAGGAAAAAACAGCACTATGAAAACCAACAAAAAAACAGGGAATGAATTAACAATAAATAATATATACCAATAATCTCTTTAGCAGCAAGTAGACTAAATGCTCTAATAAAAATACATTATTCTTAATAAATTCTTCATAAGTCTATTTACTCTGTCAAAGACTGGGGATTTCCAAACATTTTTGATCCAAAGGTAGAGAAATTGTGGAGTAAGAGGGGGAAAAAAAGCTGTTCTATATGTGAGACTGAGGAGAATGCTTAAAAAGAGAGGTCCTAAAATTGTATCAAGATGCATTCAGAGAAGAAAAGAAAAACAGAAATCCAGGAAATAATTACAAAGACCAAATTCTATTCCATAATGATCAAAGAATCACAATTTACACTTCTGAGTCTTTGAGGAATACAATCCATATACAGACATTTTATGCTTGGAATCCAATACAATCTATTTAGAGCCTGCTTAATATCTTGATTTCTCATACTGTAGATGAAGGGGTTCAGCATGGGGGTGACCACAGTGTACATCACTGAGGCGATTGTACTTGAATGTGAGTTGTGGGTAGAAGCAGAGCTAAGATAGACACCTAAGGCTGTGAAATAAAATAGGGAGACAACCGAGAGGTGGGACGCACAGGTGGAAAATGCTTTATGCTTCCCCTGAGCTGATGAGATCTTACAGATACAGGAAACGATTTTAGAGTATGAGTAACAGATACCAGCAAAAGGACCAACACCCATCAAGACAGTTGAAAAATACATCACTAGGTTATTCAGAAAGTTGTCAGAACTGGAAAGTTGGACCATTTGATTGAGTTCACAGAAAAAGTGGGGGATTTGCATTTCTAGAGAGAAGGACAATCGCAGGACCATTAAGCTGTGGAGCAAGGAAAGCAAGGCCATCATTGCCCAGGATATCAGAACCAGCAGTCCACAGAGCCGAGGACTCATGATGACCATGTAGTGCAAAGGGTGACAGATGGCCACATACCGGTCATAGGCCATCACTGCCAGGAGAATGTAATCTAATCCTGTAAAGAGAATGTAAAAATACATCTGGGTGATGCAGCCTTCATAGGTGATAAGTTTGCTCTTGGTCTGGATGCTCCACAGCATCTTCGGGATGGTGGTGGAGGTGAAACAGATGTCTACAAAGGACAGGTTGGAGAGGAAGAAGTACATAGGGGTGTGGAGGTGGGAGTCCAAGCCAACCGTCAGAATGATGAGCATGTTTCCAAAGATAGTGATCAGGTACATGGAGAGGAAAAGCGCAAATATGATGGGCTGTAGTTCTTGTTCTTCTGCAAGTCCCAGAAGAATAAACTGTGAAACTGGTGTATTGTTGCCTGGTTCCATGGAGTGGAGATGACTACCAGGAAAAAGGTAAATAATATGACTAGTTTTCACACAAGTTGGCAAAATTGGCATAGCTAACATACTACAATTTCTATTTAGCCCTCAAGTAACTGATGATAGTATCTTATTTTCAGATAAGTTCTCTTCAAGAGTAATGTACATCTCATCTCTGACTAGGAATTTTTGGCCCTTATCATCACATTTACTAAGAGGTCTTATATTCTTGATTTTTAATGAGGTATTCCTTCATTCATTTGAGAAATACGTATTTAGAGCAAACCCAGTAGAGAGTGTTGAAAAACAAACCTCTTGCAATCCAAGGATGTTGAATGAGGGTATTCAAACAAAAGAATTCATCTTAGTAGCAAGATCCGTCCTAGGGTTTTATGGAAAATGCTTTATGCTTCCCCTGAGCTGATGAGATCTTACAGATACAGGAAACGATTTTAGAGTATGAGTAACAGATACCAGCAAAAGGACCAACACCCATCAAGACAGTTGAAAAATACATCACTAGGTTATTCAGAAAGTTGTCAGAACTGGAAAGTTGGACCATTTGATTGAGTTCACAGAAAAAGTGGGGGATTTGCATTTCTAGAGAGAAGGACAATCGCAGGACCATTAAGCTGTGGAGCAAGGAAAGCAAGGCCATCATTGCCCAGGATATCAGAACCAGCAGTCCACAGAGCCGAGGACTCATGATGACCATGTAGTGCAAAGGGTGACAGATGGCCACATACCGGTCATAGGCCATCACTGCCAGGAGAATGTAATCTAATCCTGTAAAGAGAATGTAAAAATACATCTGGGTGATGCAGCCTTCATAGGTGATAAGTTTGCTCTTGGTCTGGATGCTCCACAGCATCTTCGGGATGGTGGTGGAGGTGAAACAGATGTCTACAAAGGACAGGTTGGAGAGGAAGAAGTACATAGGGGTGTGGAGGTGGGAGTCCAAGCCAACCGTCAGAATGATGAGCATGTTTCCAAAGATAGTGATCAGGTACATGGAGAGGAAAAGCGCAAATATGATGGGCTGTAGTTCTTGTTCTTCTGCAAGTCCCAGAAGAATAAACTGTGAAACTGGTGTATTGTTGCCTGGTTCCATGGAGTGGAGATGACTACCAGGAAAAAGGTAAATAATATGACTAGTTTTCACACAAGTTGGCAAAATTGGCATAGCTAACATACTACAATTTCTATTTAGCCCTCAAGTAACTGATGATAGTATCTTATTTTCAGATAAGTTCTCTTCAAGAGTAATGTACATCTCATCTCTGACTAGGAATTTTTGGCCCTTATCATCACATTTACTAAGAGGTCTTATATTCTTGATTTTTAATGAGGTATTCCTTCATTCATTTGAGAAATACGTATTTAGAGCAAACCCAGTAGAGAGTGTTGAAAAACAAACCTCTTGCAATCCAAGGATGTTGAATGAGGGTATTCAAACAAAATATTATAGAATATGTCACAGGTTCTGTACAGAAAATAAAGCCAGGTTTTAAGGAGTCCGTGGCAGGTGGTGTTCTTTTGTCCTGAGGATCATCAGCCAGCTGATGTTTGAACTGATTCCTTAAGAGAGAGTAAGTGTTAGTATGGTGTCAGGAGAAGTGTGTGTCTAGCAGCGGGAGCTGTCAATGCTAAGGACCTGAGGACGAGGCTGGTTCTACATGTTCAAATCCAAACAGGGAAAGAAATGGGACAGAAGAAGCAGCAAGAGGGGTGTGATTGGAGATGTTGTCAGGGATGCTGAGGAACAATGTGGTGTCCCTGTTACAGCTGAAACTTCAGTCTACAGAGAATCCCTCCTTCTGTGTCGTTCCTTGTACATTATCAATTTAATTGTAAACCCATCTTTTGAATTTTGTCAAGTAACAGTTCCATCTGTTAACTGAATTCTGACTTCTGTATTATCTGTTATCTTAACATATAGTTTCTGGTGCCTCTGCTTTAAGAACTCCTCTCACTTCACAAGGCACAGGCACACACACACGCAACTATGTCCTTCTGTTTTGTTTTGTTTTGTTTTAACTACTGTGCATTTCTGACTCATATCCACTCCCCTTAGGCCATGAGTGGTTAAAGCTCAAGCTGGTCAGACCACATTATTATTTTCTTAAAGAATGTGCAAAGTTTACACAGAAATTCCAGGCTATAAACTTTCCATGGAGCAATACACTTGGAGGTTTTGCTATGGCCAATTTCTGATCAGTAGTTAGAGAAGGATAAAAGTAATTGTAAAAATTGGCAAAATTGGCATAGCTAACATACTACAATTTCTATTTAGTAACTGATGGTATCTTATTTTCAGATAAGTTCTCTTCAAGAGTAATGTACATCTCATCTCTGACTAGGAATTTTTGGCCCTTATCATCACATTTACTAAGAGGTCTTATATTCTTGATTTTTAATGAGGTATTCCTTCATTCATTTGAGAAATACGTATTTAGAGCAAACCCAGTAGAGAGTGTTGAAAAACAAACCTCTTGCAATCCAAGGATGTTGAATGAGGGTATTCAAACAAAATATTATAGAATATGTCACAGGTTCTGTACAGAAAATAAAGCCAGGTTTTAAGGAGTCCGTGGCAGGTGGTGTTCTTTTGTCCTGAGGATCATCAGCCAGCTGATGTTTGAACTGATTCCTTAAGAGAGAGTAAGTGTTAGTATGGTGTCAGGAGAAGTGTGTGTCTAGCAGCGGGAGCTGTCAATGCTAAGGACCTGAGGACGAGGCTGGTTCTACATGTTCAAA
This sequence comes from Tragulus kanchil, assembly GCA_022376925.1. Taxonomy (NCBI): domain Eukaryota; kingdom Metazoa; phylum Chordata; class Mammalia; order Artiodactyla; family Tragulidae; genus Tragulus; species Tragulus kanchil. The sequence continues at coordinate 19,299,123 of JAIOJX010000029.1, read as the reverse complement.
TCCAAACAGGGAAAGAAATGGGACAGAAGAAGCAGCAAGAGGGGTGTGATTGGAGATGTTGTCAGGGATGCTGAGGAACAATGTGGTGTCCCTGTTACAGCTGAAACTTCAGTCTACAGAGAATCCCTCCTTCTGTGTCGTTCCTTGTACATTATCAATTTAATTGTAAACCCATCTTTTGAATTTTGTCAAGTAACAGTTCCATCTGTTAACTGAATTCTGACTTCTGTATTATCTGTTATCTTAACATATAGTTTCTGGTGCCTCTGCTTTAAGAACTCCTCTCACTTCACAAGGCACAGGCACACACACACGCAACTATGTCCTTCTGTTTTGTTTTGTTTTGTTTTAACTACTGTGCATTTCTGACTCATATCCACTCCCCTTAGGCCATGAGTGGTTAAAGCTCAAGCTGGTCAGACCACATTATTATTTTCTTAAAGAATGTGCAAAGTTTACACAGAAATTCCAGGCTATAAACTTTCCATGGAGCAATACACTTGGAGGTTTTTTTTGCTATGGCCAATTTCTGATCAGTAGTTAGAGAAGGATAAAAAGTATGAGATGGAGAGAAATGAAATTCACATACAGACATTATGGTAAAAGTATCCAATAAACTCGGATGTCCCCTAAGACAATTCAATAAATAAATATTTCCTCCTTCATCAACATTCCAGCTACAGTTATTCCAAAGCCCAGCAAAAAAAAATAAAGGATATATTTTTCCAAGGATATAAGCAGTATGATATGTTTATGTTTACAGCTTCCCCAGGGGAAGTAAATAAATGGAATAAAAACTACCAATTCAAAATTATAAATAAACAAAAGCAAGGAAAGTTGCAGATGTTTTATATGAAGCAGCAGCAGACTTTTTTCTTGGAAATTTGTCCTATCCATTTATATATAAGATCATATAAAAGATCCTTAGACTTATTGTCCACTTTACCAGAAGATTTTTACGCCTCTCATTCCTTCTGTTGAGGCTTTCCTGGTAGCTCAGATGGTAAAGAAATTGCCTGCCAATGCAGGACACCATAGTTCAATCCCTTGATCGGGAAGATCCCCTGGAGAAGGAAACATCAACTGACTCCAGTAGCCATGACTGGGAAATGCCATGCACAGAGGAGCCTGGTGGGCTACAGTCCATAAGGTCACAAAAGTCCTGGACATGACTTAAGGACTAAACTACCACCACCATTCCTTCTAACTGAGGTTCCACTGGGCTGGGCTGTGCTAAGTTGCTCAGTCATGTCTGACTCTTTGCAACTTCATGGACTGTAGCCCACCAGGCTCCTTTGACCACGGGATTTCTCCAGGCAAGAATATTGGATAGCTAACCATGCCTGTCATGCAATTACCCTGTAATTGGCAAGATTGTTACTTGCATTTTGGAGTGCAAAATCACTTTGTTTTTAAACCGTAAATAAATACATTCATATTAGGAAAGCCAGAAGACAACCACAGGGATCTCCTATATCTGGGCTATGCTAGATGGGTCTTCACGTAACTTCAGGTATATGCTCCTGGCTTCCATTCTCTTGGACCCTCTTCTGCAATGTCTCTGGATCTCTCAGACTCACCCGCCTGCAGATTAAGAAACAAGGTTTTCCTTGTAGAAGTCAAAATTCCTCCTTCAATGATGAATGATACAGATGGAATTTTTGTCCCCACATAAGACAACAGGAAGGGTAAAAATCAGCATTGATCTGTTAGCTTGATTCAGCTAGCTTTTCCAAAAGCAAAGACCACAACCAAAGTGCCACAGGCTGAGGTATTTACAGCTTCCCATGTCAGTTCAGAGGGCTTCCCAGGTGACTCAGCAGTAAAGAATCCACCTGCAGTGCAGGAGCCACAGGAGACACAAGTTTGATTTCCGGGTCAGGAAAATCCCTGGAGGAGAATTCAAAATTATAAATAAACAAAAGCAAGGAAAGTTGCAGATGTTTTATATGAAGCAGCAGCAGACTTTTTTCTTGGAAATTTGTCCTATCCATTTATATATAAGATCATATAAAAGATCCTTAGACTTATTGTCCACTTTACCAGAAGATTTTTACGCCTCTCATTCCTTCTGTTGAGGCTTTCCTGGTAGCTCAGATGGTAAAGAAATTGCCTGCCAATGCAGGACACCATAGTTCAATCCCTTGATCGGGAAGATCCCCTGGAGAAGGAAACATCAACTGACTCCAGTAGCCATGACTGGGAAATGCCATGCACAGAGGAGCCTGGTGGGCTACAGTCCATAAGGTCACAAAAGTCCTGGACATGACTTAAGGACTAAACTACCACCACCATTCCTTCTAACTGAGGTTCCACTGGGCTGGGCTGTGCTAAGTTGCTCAGTCATGTCTGACTCTTTGCAACTTCATGGACTGTAGCCCACCAGGCTCCTTTGACCACGGGATTTCTCCAGGCAAGAATATTGGATAGCTAACCATGCCTGTCATGCAATTACCCTGTAATTGGCAAGATTGTTACTTGCATTTTGGAGTGCAAAATCACTTTGTTTTTAAACCGTAAATAAATACATTCATATTAGGAAAGCCAGAAGACAACCACAGGGATCTCCTATATCTGGGCTATGCTAGATGGGTCTTCACGTAACTTCAGGTATATGCTCCTGGCTTCCATTCTCTTGGACCCTCTTCTGCAATGTCTCTGGATCTCTCAGACTCACCCGCCTGCAGATTAAGAAACAAGGTTTTCCTTGTAGAAGTCAAAATTCCTCCTTCAATGATGAATGATACAGATGGAATTTTTGTCCCCACATAAGACAACAGGAAGGGTAAAAATCAGCATTGATCTGTTAGCTTGATTCAGCTAGCTTTTCCAAAAGCAAAGACCACAACCAAAGTGCCACAGGCTGAGGTATTTACAGCTTCCCATGTCAGTTCAGAGGGCTTCCCAGGTGACTCAGCAGTAAAGAATCCACCTGCAGTGCAGGAGCCACAGGAGACACAAGTTTGATTTCCGGGTCAGGAAAATCCCCTGGAGGAGAGCATGGAAACCCACTCCAGAACTCATGCCTGGGAAATCTCATGAACAGAGGAGCCTGGTGAGCTACAAGTCCAGGGATCCACAAAGAGTCAAACACCACTGAAGGAAATTTGCACACATGCACACGTGTCAGTTAATTAGGCACATTTTCCCCTTGTTGCTCCAACCTCCAAGTACATAATTTCCCTTAGGACAGTGGCCTGGACAGAATGGAATTTTTTGTCTCTCACTTCTCTGCTCCTAGGTCATTGCATTATAAGTTAAGTGAATTAAGTTTTCATCACTCCTTCCCCTTTAATTCTTCTGCATCCAAAGTCCTAGGGTTCCCAGAGTGTCATCCCTTCCCCGAGTTCAAAATTTTCTTTAAACCATAATATTGAGCATTTGTCTTGACTTGCCCCATTGGATCTTCTAAGCTTTGATTTGTGGCTGGACACAACCACGGAAATCTCTGAAAATTACTATTCCCCTCTTCAGAAATGTGGATAACATCCCTCCTTCAGTATCAAATCTCAGGTATTATACTCCCTGGATTCAAGAAAGTTTTTCCATGCTAATTACTAATTTCCCAGTTGTATCAGAACTCAAGAACTGTCCTTTAGTCTCTCATTATAAATTTGTATAATTATATGCCAAATATTTATATGTTGATCTGATGATATTATGACCATAAACCAGGCTTCCCAGGTGCCCTTTTGGTAAAGTCTCAGCCTGCCAATGCAGAGGACATAAGATATGTGAGTTCTATCCTTGGGAGATGGTGGCCAGGATGATAATCAGGCTTTCAAACACAGTGCAGGTACATGGAGAGGAAATATGCAAATACAACCAATTGGAGTTCTGGCTTCACTGAAAATCGCAGAAGAAACTGAAACCTGTGCATCATGGTGGTCTCATCTGGCCCTCATCAACCTATTGATTTCTGCCTCTTTGATAGTAGCCATACAATCAACATTTTGGCCACTTGATGCAAAGAGCAGACTCGTTGGAAAAGTACCCTGATATTGGGAAAGATGGAGGGCAGGAGAAGGGGATGACAGAGGATGAGATGGTTGGTTGGCATCACTGATACAATGCACATGAGTTTGAGCAAACTCCAGGAGATAGAGAAGGACAGGGAAACCTGGCATGTTGTAGTCCATGGGGTGGACATAACTGAGCATTTGAACGACAAATTCTAAATGTGGAAAGTGTTCCTTATTGTGTTTTGGTTTCTATTTTGCTGAAGATGAGTGATGTTAAGCCTCATTTCATGTGCCAGTTGGCCATTTGTATGTCTTCCTTGGAGAAATAAAAATGTCTACTGAGAGTCCTCTACTGATTTTTAATATGGTTGCTTGTTTTTTGAGTTGAATAAATTCTTTTTTGTATAACAGTCCCTTACATGATATGCAATTGGTAAATATCTTTTCCCATGAGTAGGTTGACTTTTTTTTTATGCAAAGCTTTTGTCTTGACTTGCCCCATTGGATCTTCTAAGCTTTGATTTGTGGCTGGACACAACCACGGAAATCTCTGAAAATTACTATTCCCCTCTTCAGAAATGTGGATAACATCCCTCCTTCAGTATCAAATCTCAGGTATTATACTCCCTGGATTCAAGAAAGTTTTTCCATGCTAATTACTAATTTCCCAGTTGTATCAGAACTCAAGAACTGTCCTTTAGTCTCTCATTATAAATTTGTATAATTATATGCCAAATATTTATATGTTGATCTGATGATATTATGACCATAAACCAGGCTTCCCAGGTGCCCTTTTGGTAAAGTCTCAGCCTGCCAATGCAGAGGACATAAGATATGTGAGTTCTATCCTTGGGAGATGGTGGCCAGGATGATAATCAGGCTTTCAAACACAGTGCAGGTACATGGAGAGGAAATATGCAAATACAACCAATTGGAGTTCTGGCTTCACTGAAAATCGCAGAAGAAACTGAAACCTGTGCATCATGGTGGTCTCATCTGGCCCTCATCAACCTATTGATTTCTGCCTCTTTGATAGTAGCCATACAATCAACATTTTGGCCACTTGATGCAAAGAGCAGACTCGTTGGAAAAGTACCCTGATATTGGGAAAGATGGAGGGCAGGAGAAGGGGATGACAGAGGATGAGATGGTTGGTTGGCATCACTGATACAATGCACATGAGTTTGAGCAAACTCCAGGAGATAGAGAAGGACAGGGAAACCTGGCATGTTGTAGTCCATGGGGTGGACATAACTGAGCATTTGAACGACAAATTCTAAATGTGGAAAGTGTTCCTTATTGTGTTTTGGTTTCTATTTTGCTGAAGATGAGTGATGTTAAGCCTCATTTCATGTGCCAGTTGGCCATTTGTATGTCTTCCTTGGAGAAATAAAAATGTCTACTGAGAGTCCTCTACTGATTTTTAATATGGTTGCTTGTTTTTTGAGTTGAATAAATTCTTTTTTGTATAACAGTCCCTTACATGATATGCAATTGGTAAATATCTTTTCCCATGAGTAGGTTGACTTTTGGTTTTGTTGCTGCTTTCTTTCACTGTTCAAAGCTTTTTTGTGTAAGAAAGTTCAGATTGCCTACTCTCACTTTTCTGGGTTTGTTGGGGGGTTTTTTGGCCTCAGGAAATACATCCTCTCAAATATTTCTAAGACTCATGTCAAGGAATTACTACCTGTTTTGTTCTATGATTTTTAAGGTTTTAGACCATATATTTAAGCCTTTTATCTATGTGTAGTTGATCTTTGTATGTGACCCAACAGAGTGGTTCAGTTGCATTCTTTGCCCTGAAGTTGTCCATTACAGAAAATATTCCTCTTCATGGTATGATACAGTTACCAGTGAAGCAGCTATAGTTATATTTAATGCTTTTTTATTTCTTTTAAGCATTATGCTATAACTATTTAGTGAGCTTCCCAGTTGGTTCAGTGATAAAGAATTTGCCTACCAAGCAGGAGACATGAATTCAATTCCTGAGTTGGGAAGATTCCTGGAGAAGGAAATGGCAATCCACTCCAGTATTCTTGCCTGGAAAATTCCTTGGACAGAGGAGTCTGGCCGGCTACAGTCCATGGGGTCGCAAAGAGTCAGACATGACTTAGTGACTAAACAGCAGCAGCACAATTGTTTAACAATATAGTCTGATATACGCTTTCAACTTTATTCTTTTGGGTACTTTTGCCTTTTCATCTCAAGTAAAAGAGAGCATTTCAACATTACTTATAAAACATTTCTGGTGCTGACTTTCTTCTGTTTTTCTTTATCTGGGAGAGCCTTTATTTCTTCTTCATATCTGAAGGATATCTTTACTGGACAAAACATTCTTGGCTGACAGTTTTTATATCACAATAGGTGACATTTTGTTTGAGTGTGATACTCCCTTTTCTCTTGGATTGTGGAGTCTCTCCTAAGAAATTTGCGGACAGCCTAATGGGGTTGTTTTTCTAGGTTACTCACTTTTCTTTTCCTCTGGATACCTTTAACATTCTTTCTTTTTAAAAAATTTTATTGAAATATAATTGATTTACAATGTCATTTTTTCCATTTGTACAGCAACATTATATATATATGTATATATATGTATGTATATATATATGTATTTATGCACACACATATGTATACATATGTATATATTCTTTTTTAGATTTTTTCCCATAATATTGAGTGTATTTACATGTACTATACACTAGGTCTTTGTTGATTATATCATACGTATTAGTGTTATATAAAAAAGAACTTTCTCTCCTTCATTGGCTTTTTTTTTTTATTCTTTATTTTAAAGGTTTTACAGAGTTTTGTTGTTCACAGACATGTATGTTCCCAGATCAGTCATATGCATATCCATGGTCCCCATCTGCCCAGATCCCCCCATCCCACCCCTCCAGACCTTTGCCCCAAGCCATTGTAAGCACTCTTATTCCCTTAGCACTATGACACTAGCTATCTTTTCCACACATAACACTATAGGTTTCCTTGTTACTTCCTCCATGCTTCCCTCTCCTTATTTCTTCACCCCGATGTCCCTATGTCTATGCTCTGTCTGTTTTTCCATGAGTTCCCTGCGTGTGATATCAAGACCGTCCTACTAGATTCCATATATGTGTGTTAGTATACTGTATTTGTCTTTCTCTTTTTGACTTACTTCACTTTTGAGGATAGGTTTTAGAGTCAGCCACTTCATTAGGACTGAGTCTTCTGCATTTCTTTTAACAGCTGAGTAGTATTCCATTGTATATATGTACCAGAGCTTCTGGATCCATTCATTCGTCTATGGACATCTAGGTTGCTTCCATGTTCTGGCTATTGTATAGAGAGCTGCAATGAACATTGGGGTACAGGTGCTTCTTTCAGTTTTGATTTCATCAGGATATAAGCCTAATAGTGGGATTGCTGGGTCATAGGGTGCTTCTATTTTTAGTTTTTTAAGAAATCTCCATACTGTCTTCCATAGTAGCTGTATCAGTTTACACTCCCACCAGCAATGCAAGAGGGTTACAAATTTATTGACTGATTTGTTCTATTTTTGACTGAGTTGGGTCTACTTTGTTTATGTGAGCTTCCTCTAGTTACAGAGAGCAAGGGGAGTGGCTACTCTTATTTTTAGTGCATGCACTTCTCATTGCTGCAACCTCTCTTGTTTAGATGCCTGGCTCTCGAGTACAGGCTCAGCAGTTGTGGGGCATGGGATAAGTGACTCTGTGGAATGTGGAATCTTTCGAGACCAGGGATCAAACCCATGTCCCCTGCATTGGCAGGGAGATTCTTATTTACTGTGCCAGCAGGGATATCCTCTCTTTCATTGACTTTCCACAATATGTGTGTCTTGAACTAGGTCTTTTGCACTGAGACATTTAGGTATTCTGTTTTAGCAGCACTTGTACATTCAATTCATTCCCCAGGATGGAAATTTTGCACTATTTCTATAAATAATCTCTCTGTGATTTTCTACCTCTCTTCTGCTTTTGGTACACTGACTATCCTTCTTATCTGTTCCAATGGAGTCTGTAGTTTCTCAGGGAATATCTTCATTAAAAAGAAAAGCTTAGTTTTGTCTTCACATCTACCTGAATCATTCTAACACTGAACTCACTCTGTCTCCTCTATACGGTCTCCTCCAGTTCCAATGCTTATTGGGGGAGCACTTCTATTTATCTTTCATTCATCTATTTCTGTCCATCTTTGTTCATTGGCCTGTGTGAGCCTCCCATCGCACTGGCCTCTCTTGTCACAGAGCACCAGCTCTGGGCACATGCACTTAAGAGCTCTGGTTCAGTAGTTGGATATATTGATCCAGCCACTCCATGGTACATGAGATCTTCCCAAGCCAGGGATCAAACCAATGTCCCTTGCACTGCAAGGTAGTGTCCTTACTCACTGGACCACCAGGGAAACACTCCAATGCTTTTTTTTTTTTTCCTTTATTTTAAAGATTTTACAGAGTTTTGTTGTTCACCAACATGTATGTTCCCTGATCATTCATATGCATATCCCTGGACCCTCCCTCCACCCAATTCCCCCCTCCCACCCCTCCAGACCATCGCCCCAAGTGGTTGTAAGTACTCCTATTCCCTTAGCACAATGACAATAGCTATCTTTTCCACATATGACAGTATAGTTTCCCATGTTACTCCCTCCATGCCTTCCTCCCACTGTCCTCTGATGCTTTTTAATTCATCTTTCATCTCATTTGTTGAGTTCCTCAGCACTAGAATTTCTGTTTATGTTTAAGAGCTTTCACTGTTTTGGAGACTATTCCATATGTACATTATTTTTATTCCTGAGCTCACTGAAACATCTTTGTGAGTATGCTTTTAGTTTGTTGAGTTTCTTGCTGATGCCATTTATATTCTCTACTTGCTTGATCACACTCTTCTACAACCTTCAGATTAGTTCATGGAAAACTGTCATTTTTCCTTTTGTGATTCCATAGAATTGGTTTTTCAGTTACCATGGTTTTTCAGTTGCCAGTACATTTGAAGGAGAACACAGTTTTCTTATTTAGGTAAAGCCTTGTTTACCTTGATTCTAACAATTCAAATGATTGGTAACAGAGGCCCCTGTATGGGTTTTTCTTAAATGATCTTGTAGCACAAGTGTTGGGTTTCTGTTTCCTGAGTTACTTCTGGCTATATCTGAGAAACTCCACTTGTTTCAGTTTATGGCCTCTGGCAGAGGCGTGGTCAGTGCCCCAACATCAGTGTTTGTGCCTCCAGGGTCACTGGAGACCTGATGCTCCCAATGTCCCCAATGTGAACGGCATTTTTACTGGGAGTGGTCCCAGAATCGCAGGTGCTATTACCTCATCCAGGTTGACCTACTCTGAAGGCCCCACCACCCCTGTTGCAACTAAGCCTGTGAGCCACAACTATTGTGCCTGTGCTCTAGAGCCCCAGAGTTGCAACTATTGAGGCCATGGATACAGGTACTGAAGCCCATGAGCCCAGGAGCCTGAGTTCCACAACAAGAGAAGTCACCGCAATGAGAAGCCTGCTCACCTCAACTAGACAGTAGCCCCCCACACCCTACAACTAGAAAAGAGCCTGTGGCAGCAGTGAAAACCCAAAGCAGTCAAAAATAAATGTAAAAAATAATTTAAAACATTATATCATATTAAAACATTTAATATTAGGATGAGTGGTGATGAAGCAATAAGTAACTGAATACAATAAAAACTTGTATAAAATGAGGGTAATTTGAATAATTCTGTTCTACACATTTATTGTGGCATTTAAAAACACCATTGATTGCTCTATCTGAATTCTATTACAGGAACTTATAGTAAAAGGTTACTCCCTCCCTGCCATCTCCTCCCAAGTAAGCAGGAGATTGACAGACATGCTCATTAGCACAAATTGTGTCCCTGATATACTCGGCAGAATAGGCGATCAAGCTCTCCAGCAAGTCATCTTAGATCACAATGTGTATACACATACATACACACACATTTATGAAGAGCTGACCTATGACCAATACAGGAGTTGAAAATATGGCACCTTGAACAGTTGAAAATCTGGCAATAGCATTATAGTCAACCACCTTATCCACAGTTCAACACCCTCTGATTCAGTCAGCCCTCAATAGGAAATCATACACATAATCTTCCATTTTACTTGTATATTTTTATGTGGTTACTTCATCTTATGACGATACGTTCAGGAACACCAGACAAAAATTCCTTAGGATATATATGTCATTTTAAGAAAATATTATTCCTCATGACACTCTCTAAAACTAGGAATGTCCAAATATTTGAATCCAAAGTTTGGGAAAATTCTAAGTATTATAGAAAAAAGCACGAGTTTAAAAAAATCCCTATATCATAGTCTAAAAAGAAAGCTTAATAAAGTGAGTAACTGAAACTGTGGAGAGAAGCTAAATTCTGTGAACTGGGTATCCAAGGTAATGAGTAGAAGGAGCAAATTTTATTCCAGAATGATGAGGTGTGACAATTACTGGTTCTCAAGCTTTGAGCAATGCAATCAAGAGCATAACATCACATCCAGGACAATTGGCCTTTTTACAACTACTGTGCCACAGACTCTCTTCAGAGTCCCCTGTATGTCTTTGTTCCTCAGACTGTAGATGAAGGGGTTCAGCATGGGGGTGACCACTGTGTACATCGCTGAGGCTGGTGCACTTGAGTGGGAGCTGTGGGTAGCAGCAGAGCTAAGGTACACTCCTAGAGTTGTACAGTAAAACAGTAAGACAACTGAGAGGTGCGATGCACAGGTGGAAAATGCTTTACACTTCCCCTGAGCAGATGAGATTCTTCGTATGGAACAGAGTATCCTAGAGTAAGAATAAAGAATACCAGCCAACGGCCCACCAGCTACTAGCACTGAGGCAAAATATATCAACAAATCATTAAGAAAGGTATCAGAACAGGCAAGTTCGATCATCTGGTTGAGTTCACAGAAAAAGTGGGGGATTTCCACCTTTGTAAAGTAGGTCAATCTCAAAGTCATTGAGCTTTGTAACAAGGAATACATAGCACTCAACATCCAGGACACCAGAACCAGCAGTCCACAGAGCCTTGGGTTCATGATGACCGTGTAGTACAGGGGGTGACAGATGGCCACATACCGGTCATAGGCCATCACAGTGAGGAGGAAGTCATCTAATCCTGCAAAGAAGATGTAAAAATATATCTGGGTGATGCAGCCTTCATAGGTTATGACTTTTCTCTGGGTCTGGATGTTCCATAGCATCTTTGGGATGGTGGTGGAGATGAAACAGATGTCTATAAAGGACAGATTAGAGAGGAAGAAGTACATGGGGGTGTGGAGGTGGGGGTCTGAGCAGACAGCCAGGATGATGAGCAGGTTTCCAAAGAGAGTGATTAGGTACATGGAGAGGAAAAGTCCAAATATCAGGTGCTGCTGTTCTGGATCCTCTGAGAATCCCAGAAGAAGAAATTCGAAAATTTGTGTTTGGTTACCTGGTTCCATGTGGTGAATGTGACTACCAGGAAAAATAAAAAGAACATGAACAGTTTTCTTAAAAGTTGGCATTACTCACATAGACGGAAGAGTCCAATTTCTATTTTGCCGTAACTAAATTAATATCTTGTACTTAGAAAAGTTCTGTTTCATCTCTAACTAGGCATTTTTTCCTCACTCTCAGCATATTCCCAAAGAAATCATGTATTCTAACCTTTTAATTAGAAAGGCTTTCATACATTTGAAGACTATATATTGAGTGTCAACCATGTTAAAAACACACCTTGTTGTCATTTAGCCACTAATTTGTGCCTGACTCTTTTGAGATGCTATAGACTGTAGCCAGGATCCGTGGGTAGCAGCAGAGCTAAGGTACACTCCTAGAGTTGTACAGTAAAACAGTAAGACAACTGAGAGGTGCGATGCACAGGTGAAAAGCTTTACACTTCCCTGAGCAGATGAGATTCTTCGTATGGAACAGAGTATCCTAGAGTAAGAATAAAGAATACCAGCCAACGGCCCACCAGCTACTAGCACTGAGGCAAAATATATCAACAAATCATTAAGAAAGGTATCAGAACAGGCAAGTTCGATCATCTGGTTGAGTTCACAGAAAAAGTGGGGGATTTCCACCTTTGTAAAGTAGGTCAATCTCAAAGTCATTGAGCTTTGTAACAAGGAATACATAGCACTCAACATCCAGGACACCAGAACCAGCAGTCCACAGAGCCTTGGGTTCATGATGACCGTGTAGTACAGGGGGTGACAGATGGCCACATACCGGTCATAGGCCATCACAGTGAGGAGGAAGTCATCTAATCCTGCAAAGAAGATGTAAAAATATATCTGGGTGATGCAGCCTTCATAGGTTATGACTTTTCTCTGGGTCTGGATGTTCCATAGCATCTTTGGGATGGTGGTGGAGATGAAACAGATGTCTATAAAGGACAGATTAGAGAGGAAGAAGTACATGGGGGTGTGGAGGTGGGGGTCTGAGCAGACAGCCAGGATGATGAGCAGGTTTCCAAAGAGAGTGATTAGGTACATGGAGAGGAAAAGTCCAAATATCAGGTGCTGCTGTTCTGGATCCTCTGAGAATCCCAGAAGAAGAAATTCGAAAATTTGTGTTTGGTTACCTGGTTCCATGTGGTGAATGTGACTACCAGGAAAAATAAAAAGAACATGAACAGTTTTCTTAAAAGTTGGCATTACTCACATAGACGGAAGAGTCCAATTTCTATTTTGCCGTAACTAAATTAATATCTTGTACTTAGAAAAGTTCTGTTTCATCTCTAACTAGGCATTTTTTCCTCACTCTCAGCATATTCCCAAAGAAATCATGTATTCTAACCTTTTAATTAGAAAGGCTTTCATACATTTGAAGACTATATATTGAGTGTCAACCATGTTAAAAACACACCTTGTTGTCATTTAGCCACTAATTTGTGCCTGACTCTTTTGAGATGCTATAGACTGTAGCCAGGATCCTGAGTCAATGGGATTTCCCTAGGAAGAATACTGCAGGGGGTTACCGTTTCCTTCTCCAGGTGATCTTCTCGACCCAGGAATCAAACCCACCTCTCCTGAGTCACCTGGGAAGTCCCTGAAAACACATACAGTCAACAAATTTATGGTGCTGCGAAAGAGAAGTTTCCAAAATCCAGTCATGTTGAAAGATCATGTCCAAATAAAATAATATATAAAATGTCATGTGATACCATGTGCTAAGAAGAAAACCAAGCTAGATAAAAACAGAGAGTAGTAGGAGATATTTTCTTGTAGTGAGTGCTCAGGTAAGGTCATCAAGCAAGGTGAGAACTGAAGACTTAGCTCAAGAAAGGGAGAGAAGGATCTAATACGAGATCAGGAGAAATATTTGTTCTAACCTAGTTACTCTTGGTTAGAACAATCTTTTTCTTTTTATTATTCTTACTTTCACTTTCCCTGAGTTTTGTTGTTTCTGCCACACTACTACCTGAATCAGCCATAGGTATTGCATATATTCCCTCCTTCCTGAGCTTCCTTCATATCACCCTCCCCATCCCACCCCTCTAGGTTATCACAAAGCCCCTGTTTCAGTTCTCTTAGACTTACAGCAAATTCTCACTGGTTGTAGAACAGTCTTTTAAAATTAAGAATTTCAGGTGTCTTTATAGCCACAATATGATATAAACTGGAACAGGAATATTAGGAAAGATCATCTATAATGTAAGTAGCCCTGTCCCTTATGAAATACTAAACAGCTATTGAAATAAGGAACCCATATTCCATTGACTACTAGATGATTGCAAGAAGGTCCCTGGGACATTATTGATCAATAATGAAGAGGGGACACGAGGAGGAAAAAAAAGCACTGAATCCTACAGAGTATCTGTATTTACATAGGATTTTATTTGTGCATTTGTAGAAAAATGTGTCAATAGATATGTGTACATTATATAGAAAGAGAATTTTTAAAAGAAACCAAGTATATATGGGACAATGCTACTGAATATGAAACTAGGTTAAGGAGCAGTGGTTTTAAAATAACCATCTATAACAGACAGATGGAGAAGGAAATGGCAACCCAATTCAAATCCTTGCCTGGGAAATCCAATGGACAGAGGAACCTGGTGGGCTACTCTACACAGGGTCCCAAGAGACTAAGAGACTAAACGAGTAACAGCAATATTGAATGTATATTATAACTAAGTTCCATAAATATGTGTAACAATAATTTAATGATACCCACATGGACCGCTAATTCAATATTAAATTGCCAAAGACTTAGAAATACACAAATATAAGAGAAGATATTGCAAAATGCAAGGAGGAAGCAGTATTCAAGTTAAAATATTTTTGTTAAAGATACACAGATTCAAATATGCCCACAGAAGACAAAGGCAACTTTCATTCAAACAGCAGAATAGTTTCTACTTGATGACCAAAGCTGATACAAGTTTTAGAAATAAGTGTAACCATAAAAGAGCAAAAGGAACGATAAGGAAAGAGAAAGATTAAAAGTTTGACATATGAATAAATTCTGAATAATTAGCACTAAAATCAGACAGGAAAACAAACACTGTCGTTTTTCAAAAGGACTTTCAAGTGAAGATTATTACAGTGATGGCTTAATTCATTCTATAAAATGAATAAAAAGGCAATGGAGAGAACACCATATCACTGATGGAGCACATAAACTCTTGATATTATCAAACAGTCTCACAAATACATCTATACATACATAAAATAACCAGCTGACAAGCATTTGGTGGAAAGAAAATAAAACAGAAAGGCAGAAAGAAAAGCATTCCCATTGAAGCACACATTGCATTCTCACAGACAATTTCTGATTAATAGTGTAAACGTTTAACACAGAGATAAACATGCACGTGTGTGAGTGTGTGTGTCGAGTCACTCAGTCATCTCCGACTTTCTACATATGTCTATACATGTATGAGTATGTCTGTGTGTCAGTTGTTCAATCCTGTCCGACTCTTTGGGACCCCATGAACGGTAGCCCACCAGGCTCCTCTGTCCATGGAATATTCTTCAGTCAAGAATAGAGCAAAGAGCTTCCCCTATGGGAGAGTAGGTAAAGGATCTGCCTTCAAGGCAGGAGACACAGGACATGTGGTTCACTCGCTGGGTCAGGAAGATCCCCTGCAGGAGGAAACGGACACCCCCTACAGTATTCTTTTTTTTTTTTTTTTAAGGTTTATTTATTTATTTACTTTGGGCGGGGGTCGGGTGGGGAGGGAGGGGAGCGGGCGGGCCACTTCTATTGGTCTTTCATTTCTCTATTTTCATTCGTCTTCTTTGGCTCCTGTGGGCCTCCCATCGCGGTGGCCTCTGTTGTCGCAGAGCACCGGCTCTGGGCGCATGCACTCCAGAGCTCCGGCTCGGTGATTGGACACATCAGTCCAGCTGCTCCAAGGCACGTGGGATCTTCCCAGGCCAGGACTCGAACTGGCGCCCCTTGCACTGCAAGGCGGTGTCGTTATGCACTGGACCACCAGGGGAAGCCCCACTACGGTATTCTTGAATGAAAACAACCTCACAAACAGAGGAGCTTGGAGGGCTACAGTCCATGGAGTCAGTGTCAGACACGGCTGAGGCTCTAACCATTCCAGCAAAGAGAAGTTACTGTGTTTTAAGAACGTTTTGTGTGTTTTTCATTGGAGGATAATTACTTTACAATACTGTGTTGGTTTTGCCAGACATCAATATGAATCAACCATGGGTATATCTATATTTGTATCTATATCTGTATCTATATCTATATATGCACATATATTTCTAAGAGTATATTGAATGAAACACTGGGTCCAGATCTTACTCATTCATATGGAAGCAGTCATATATGCCCCATCTAGCAAAGAGACCTCCTGAACCTTCATCCACATTTAATAAGTTATTTCTCTATTCTTTTCACATCGTATGTCACTTTATACCTCCTATTCTCTCTTCTAACTGAACTTTCATTATTAAGCTGGCAACTCTGAGCCCTGCCTTACTGAGATCAATATTTGCTCTTTTTCATGCGTGCTAAGTCACTTCAGTCATATCTGACTTGGTACGACTCCATGGACCATAAGCCAGTCAGCTCCTCTGTCCGTGGGATTCTCCAGGTAAGAATACTGGAGTGGGCTGCCATGCTCTTCCAGGGGCTCTTTCCAACTCAGAGATCCAGCCCGTAGCTCTTACCTTTCCTGCATCAGCAGGCAGGTTGTTTAAAACTCGGGTCACCTGAAAAGCCCTGGCTTCTCTCTTAGTCCTAAGCAAATACATTCATTTATGAATTAGAGTTTCCCAAGTGGCCTTGGTAGTGAAGAATCCACCAGCCATTTCAGGAGATACAACAGATGCAGGTTTGATCTCTGGGTGGGGAAGATCCCCTGAAGTAAGAAATGACAACCCACTCCAGTACTCCTGCCTGGAAAATGCCATTCACAGAGGGGCCCAGTGGCCTATACTCCATGGGGTCACAAGCAGTCACACATACAGGGACTGAGCATGCGTATACATGAATCAAGGCAGCAAACTGCCACACTAATCTCTGTTGTCTGAGCTAGGCTGGAGTGAATCCAAATGACATCAGAAGAATGCTCAAGGTTTGCATTCTCTCTAATACTCTCCCCCAGTGTCTGCTTGGCTCTCAGACTCACCTGGATGGGAACTTAGAGAAAGGTCCTGTGTGGAAGTTCAAAGCCTCCTGGAGCGTTGACAATAGAGACTGAAGCTCTGTCCCTACAAGACAGCTGCAGGGAGTGAAGGACTGATTTTATACACAGACTCAGGTCTCCAAAGGAAGCATGTCCTGTGGCTGAGGGGACTGGAGCAGGGGAGTTTTATAGCTCATTCAGCTCCTCATTAGGCATTTTTCTGTGTAACTCCCCTTCTCTGTACCTGATTTCCCTGAGGGATATGACTCTGGACAGAGAGGAAATTTTTCCTGTTCTTTCTCTGTTCCCAAGAGACCAGGTTACAAAGCAGGTGAATTCTGCTTTTATTACTCATTCTCCTTACTTTCCCTGGGTCCAGAGGACTAAACCACTTCAGGAACTTATCCCAGCCTGGGTTAAAGTTTCATCTAAGTCTAAGGCTAAAAATTCTCACTCGATTAAACCCCTCCGATCTTCCACATTCTCAGTAGTGATGAACACATAGCTCCTGATGTTTCTAAACATATTTTATGCCTATAACTTTCTCATTTCATGTAAAATCTTGGGCACCACATGCATGGGATTTCATTTGCCATTTTGGTCCACGCAATTAGGATTTTTATGCTTATGTCAGAAACTAAGAGCTGTCCTTTATTATTTCATTATGAGTATTTTTACTTATGAGGCAAATGTATATGTCTTTATCCACTAATAACCAAAGTTAAAACATTATAGGGACTATCTCCTTTAATTTTACAGAAGTTCATTCCACGATGTAGTCTTCTTATATACTAACACTTCATTCCCCATTATAAAAAAGAGACACAAAGGAGTTTAATGTTCTCTCAAAGGTATAAACCAAGAAAGGGATGGAGTTTTGACTGGGAGTCTTGATAGACAGAATGCTTTTAGGTCACAGGTCCTTTGGCAGTGATCCTCAGTCAGAAATGATGTTTTAGCTGGTGGTGTTTGTCAGTGTCTCAAGGGATCCTGCATAAGTAGTGCAGGACAGCAACCAATACAAATAATTATACTGCCTCAAATACCATGGGAAAAGGTATAACATTTATCCCAGTCCAGCATGTTCCTAAACTGACTGTTCCTTTCAGTTACTAAGGGCTATAGTTCAGATACAAATTATGATCCAGCAGGTCTGATTCAGGGGGCCCAAAGACTCTGCATTTCTAACAATGGTCTATATGTTCTTGATGCCACTGGTCCTCATATGGGTAGCAAGAAAGTGATGCTGTTACACACAGGTGTGAGAAGATTTAGTTATTCACCAAGAATCTTCCCTGTATGAAATTTTGAATGATACATTTCACTCACTTTATAAGCAATGGTAAATTCCATTTGATTTGTTTTAATATAAAGACTCCTGAGCAACATCTATTGATACATGTCTTAGAAAAGACCATTTAGCAAGCAGAAAAAAATACTCAAAAGCTGTCCACATTTTTTTCTCAAGAATTTTTGACTCTCCTACCTTAGGTAGCAAGGAAGATTACATTAACAGATGCAATCAAGTAGGTCATTATTAATATCAGATTAGCATGGATGCCCTGGTCAGACTAATGTCATCACAGTGGTCCTCTAACTATGGAAGAGAAGGGAAGAAGA
Organism: Tragulus kanchil; assembly: GCA_022376925.1. Taxonomy (NCBI): domain Eukaryota; kingdom Metazoa; phylum Chordata; class Mammalia; order Artiodactyla; family Tragulidae; genus Tragulus; species Tragulus kanchil. The sequence goes on along the minus strand of JAIOJX010000029.1, from coordinate 19,280,946 downwards.
ATTAGAGTCAGAAAGATATTTAACAATGCTCTGCACCTGGGTTTGAAGATGCAGGAAAGACCATGAACCAAGAAATGCTGGTGGCCACTAGAAATACAGCTGTAAAGAGAAGGCATTGTCCTCTGGCATGTCCAGGAGCATCAGTGACGCTTCAGGCTACTGAAGAACTTTAAGATACGTATATGGTTTAAACCACTAACATGGGATTCCCACTTCCCGCTTCCCTGGGTTGGGAAGATCCCCTGGAGACAGTAATGGCAAACCAGTCCAGTATTCTTGCATGGGAAATCTCATGGACGGAAGAGCCTGGCTGGCTACAGTCCACGGTGTTGCAAAGACAAGGACGCAACTTAGCAGCTAAATGGCACCAGGATGATTGTTTAATAATTTAATCTGATATATAGTTTCAATTTTCTGTTTCTGCCTGTCAGCTTAATTTCTTGGGTAGTTTTGTCTTTTCATTTCAAGTAGAAGAGAGCATTTCAACACTGCTTATGAGACGGTTCTGGGTTTTGAATTCTCTCAGCTTTTCTTTAGCTGGGAGAGCCTTTGTTTCTTCTTTATATCTGAAGAATACCTTTGCTGAATAAAACATCCTTGCGTGATAGTTTTTTATATCACAATAGATTCAGTATGATATTGCATTCTCACTTGGACTTTGGAGTTTCTCCTAAGAAATTTCTTGACAACCTAATGGGGATGTCTTTGTAGGTTACAACTTTTTCTTTGGACACCTTTAACATTCTTTCATTTTAAAAATTTTTTATTGAAATGTAATTGCAATTGATTTACAATGTCATATCGTTTCCAGGTATATAATAGACTGATACTTATATATACATATATTTGTATACATACTCTCTTTTAAATTATTAATCCATTATATTGAGTTTATATACATATGTAGATAGATACATTATATAAAACAACATTCTCCCTTTCATTGAATTATTTTTGAGTTTTTTTTAAAGTTTTTATTTTACTTTTTGCTTTTACAGAGTTTTCTTGTTTATAGATATGCATAATCCCAGATTAGTCATATGTATATCCCCCCATCTCACTCCCACCTTTCATTGAATTTTAAAACAAATCTATTGACTGATTTGTTTATTTTTGATGGCAGTGGGTTTTGCTCGCTTTCTGTGTGCTTTTTCTAGTTGCAGAGTGTATGGGGGCTTGACTCTTTATTGCAGTGCATACGCTTCTCCTTGAGGCAACCTCTCTTGTTACAGAGCGTGGACTCTAGAGAACAGGCTCAGTAGTGACTCTATGGTGTGGGCCAATCAAACCCATGTCCCTGCATTGACAGACAGATTCTTATCCACTGTACCACCAGGGATGTCTTCTCTTTCATTGACTGTTGACAATACACATGTCTTGGATAAGGTCTTTTGCACTGAGACATTTACGTGTTCTGTTATAGTACTTTGTGGACTTGTACATTCATTGCAGTCCCCAGGCTGGAAAATTCTCCACTATTATTTCTATAAATAATCTCTCTGTTCTTTTCTCCCTCTCTTTGGATTTTGGGACACCCATTGTCCTTCTCCCCTGTTCTAATGGAGTCAGAAGATTCTCAGAGAATATCTTCATTAACAAAAAGAATCTGTCTTCACATCTTCCTGAATCATCCTACCTTGGAACTCACTATGTCCCTCCTCCGTATGATCTCCTCCACTTCCAATGCTCTTTAACTCATCCTTTGTCTCATTTAGTGAGCTGTTCAGCAGGAGAGTTTCTCTTTGTTTATGTTTAAGAGGTTTCATTGTTTTGGAAACTGTTCCTTATGTTCACTATTTTTATTCCTGAACTCACCGAAGTGTCCTTGTGACTTTTCTTGGAGCTTGTTGAGCTTCTTCCTGATGCGATTTGAATTCGTGCTTGTGATCACTTGTCTGATCACAGTCTTCCATGACATTAAGATGAGTTCATGGAAAACTGTCATTTTCCTTTTATGATTCCATGGAACTTTCCAGTTGCCATGGTGCTCAGTAGGCTGCTCCTCTGCCAGTGCATTTGATTTCTTATTTAGGTAAAGCCTGGTTTACTCTGATTCTAACAAATCAACCAATTGTTAACATACAAGAGATCCTTGTATGGTTTTCCATTAAATGACCTTGGAGCACAAGTTTTTGGTTTCTCTTACCTGAGTTGCTTCTGGCTATATTTGAGAAACTCCATCTAGAGCCAACCACCCTGGAATGCACCTAATTTCATCTGATCTCAGAGGCTAAGCAGGGTCAGGCCTGGTTAGTACTCGGATGGGAGAAACTCCATTTGTTGCAATTTATGGCCTCTACCAGAGGCGTGCTCAATGCCCCTGCCATCAGTGTTTGTGCCTCCAGGATCTGGGGAGGTGGTGCTCCCAGTGTCCCCAGTGTGGCTGGCATCTTTGCTGGGGCTCCCAGAATTGTGGGTGCTATTGCCACATCCAGGATGACCTGGTTTGAGGTCCTCACCACCCCTGCTGCTTGGTGCCTGTGGCTTTAGGTGTCACTGCATCCAGTAGGCCACAGTTACATGTACCACCTCCACTGGGGCTACCAGGTGCTCTGGGGCTGTGGACTCAGCTGCCTCCATCATTTGGTGGGACTGGGCTCACTGCCTCTCCTTCCCCCCTGCTTCCACCTCCTCCATGCGAAAAATCCACTCACCTTCAGATGTACAGTTGTGTATATTCCTGGTGTCCTGATGTATTGGACAGAACAAAACTTTGTTTAGTGATCAATGTTTTACAAATTGTAGATTGAAAGGAAGAGACAGGAGACTGTCTGCCACCATCATGCTGACATTGCCAATGACAAACTATTTTCCCATAGGTAATGAGAATAAATATTAAAACATTAAATTCAGCACATTGTATCATGTTAAAACATTGATTTTTAGTATGAATGGTAATGAAGCAAGAAAAAACTGATACAATAAAACTTGCATAGAACTGAGAGCATTTTGAATAATTCTATAGTTTTATTGTGGTAAATAAAGGCACCATTCATTGCTCTGTTTTTGAAGTTCATGGAAAAACTGTCATTTTCCTTTTATGATTCCATGGAACTTTCCAGTTGCCATGGTGCTCAGTAGGCTGCTCCTCTGCCAGTGCATTTGATTTCTTATTTAGGTAAAGCCTGGTTTACTCTGATTCTAACAAATCAACCAATTGTTAACATACAAGAGATCCTTGTATGGTTTTCCATTAAATGACCTTGGAGCACAAGTTTTTGGTTTCTCTTACCTGAGTTGCTTCTGGCTATATTTGAGAAACTCCATCTAGAGCCAACCACCCTGGAATGCACCTAATTTCATCTGATCTCAGAGGCTAAGCAGGGTCAGGCCTGGTTAGTACTCGGATGGGAGAAACTCCATTTGTTGCAATTTATGGCCTCTACCAGAGGCGTGCTCAATGCCCCTGCCATCAGTGTTTGTGCCTCCAGGATCTGGGGAGGTGGTGCTCCCAGTGTCCCCAGTGTGGCTGGCATCTTTGCTGGGGCTCCCAGAATTGTGGGTGCTATTGCCACATCCAGGATGACCTGGTTTGAGGTCCTCACCACCCCTGCTGCTTGGTGCCTGTGGCTTTAGGTGTCACTGCATCCAGTAGGCCACAGTTACATGTACCACCTCCACTGGGGCTACCAGGTGCTCTGGGGCTGTGGACTCAGCTGCCTCCATCATTTGGTGGGACTGGGCTCACTGCCTCTCCTTCCCCCCTGCTTCCACCTCCTCCATGCGAAAAATCCACTCACCTTCAGATGTACAGTTGTGTATATTCCTGGTGTCCTGATGTATTGGACAGAACAAAACTTTGTTTAGTGATCAATGTTTTACAAATTGTAGATTGAAAGGAAGAGACAGGAGACTGTCTGCCACCATCATGCTGACATTGCCAATGACAAACTATTTTCCCATAGGTAATGAGAATAAATATTAAAACATTAAATTCAGCACATTGTATCATGTTAAAACATTGATTTTTAGTATGAATGGTAATGAAGCAAGAAAAAACTGATACAATAAAACTTGCATAGAACTGAGAGCATTTTGAATAATTCTATAGTTTTATTGTGGTAAATAAAGGCACCATTCATTGCTCTGTTTTTGAATTCTATTACAGGTAATTACATTAAAGAGTTACTCCATTGCAATCTCCTCCCAGGTAAGCAGGAGAGTGATAGACATGTTCGTTTGTACGTGCTGTGATCCTGAATCACCTGATTGATTACGTGGTCAAGCTCTCTATCAAGTCATCTTTGATTGTGATGTGTATACACATACATATATATTTATAAAGAGCTGACCCTTGAATAACCCAGAGGTTGGGGCAATGGCACCTTCTACAGTTGAAAACCTGCCAATAACATTACAGTCAACCCTCCTTATCCACCATTCCACACTCTGTGATTCAGTCAACCTTCATATGATATCACTTAAATTGCCTTTAATTTCACTTGTAGATATTTTTTAAACTTTATTTATTCATTTATTTTTATTTTTGGCTCTTCTGGGTTTTCACTGCTGCCACAGGCTCTTGTCTAGTTGCAGGGAGTGGGGGCTACTCTCTAGTCAAGGTGAACAAGCTTCTTACTGTGGTGACTTCTCTTGTTGTGAAACTCAGGTTCTGGGGCTCATGGGCTTCAGCAATTGTGTCAAATGGGATCAATAGTTGTGGCTCTGAGGGTCCAGAGTACAGGTTCAATAGTTGTGGCTCAGAGGCTTAGTTGCTCCACAGCATGTGAGATCTTGTTGTGGTGACTTTTCTTGTTGTGGAACGCAGACTCTAGGGCACACAGGCTTCAGTAGTTGTGACACATGGGCTTAACAGTTGTGGCTCCGAGGCTGTAGAGCACAGGCTTATTAGTTCCAGCTCATGGGCTTAGTTGTTTTGAGGCATTTGGAATCATCCCAGATCAGGGATTGAGCTGGCATCTCCTGCATTGGCAGATGAACTGTTCACCACTGAGTCACCGGGGAAGCCCCACTTTTACATTTTTATATGGCTAATTCATCTTATGACTATATTTTGAGGAAAACCAGACAAAATTACTTGGAATGACATGTTATCCATAAAAAATAGAGAATGTCTAAATATTTCCTATCCAAAGCATAGGAAAAAATTGAAGTATTATTAGAAAGAACAAACCTGTAAAAGCAGCTATATCACAGTCTAAAAAGAAAGTTTAATAAAGTGAATAATGGAGATTGTATAAAGGAGCTAAATTCTTGGCTTCCCTGGTGGTCCAGTGGGTAAGGACACCACCTTGCAGTGCAAGGGGTGCCGGTTTGAGCCCTGGCCTGGGAAGATTTCACATGCTGTGGAGTGGCTGAACCAATGTGTCCAACTACTGAGCCAGAGCTCTGGAGCGCATGCGCCCAGAGCCGGTGCTCTGAGACAATAGAGGCTACTGCGATGGGAAGCGCACATGGGCCAAAGAACAAAGATCGATGAAAATAGATAAAAGAAAAACCAGTAGAAGTGGCCCGCCCACCCCCTCCCTCCCCAACCCACCCCCCCCCCCCAATAAATAAATAAATAAATGTTTTTTAAAAAGAAAAAAAGAAGCTAAATTCTGTATAATGGAGGTACAAGGAAATAAGTAGCAGGAGCAAATTTTATTGCCGAATGATAAATTGCCACAATTACTGGTTCTCAGGCTTTGAGCAATGCAATCAAGAGCGCTACATCACATCCGGGACAATGGGCCTTTTTACACCTACTGTGCCATAGACTCCCTTCAGAGCCCCCTGTATGTCTTTGTTCCTCAGACTGTAGATGAAGGGGTTCAGCATGGGGGTGACCACCGTGTACGTCACCGAGGCTGCAGCACTTGAGTGGGAGCTGTGGATAGCAACAGAGCTAAGGTACACTCCTAAGATCGTACAATAAAACAGTAAGACAACAAAGAGGTGCGATGCACAGGTGGAAAATGCTTTATACTTTCCCTGAGCAGATGAGATTCTTCGTATGGAAGAGACTATCCTGTAATAAGAATAAAGGATACCAGCAAACGACCCACCACCTAGTAGCACTGAGGCCAAATATGTCACCAGGTCATTAAGAAAGGTATCAGAACAGGCAAGTTGGATCATCTGATTGAGTTCACAGAAAAAGTGGGGAATTTCCACCTTTGTGTAGAAGATCAATCTCAAAGCCATTAAACCTTGTAACAAGGAATACATAACACTCAACATCCAGGACACCAGCACCAGCAGTCCACATAGCTGGGGATTCATGATGACCATGTAGTGCAGTGGGTGACAGATGGCCACATACCGGTCATAGGCCATCACTGTCAGGAGGAAGTCATCTAATCCTGCAAAGAAGATGTGAAAATACATTTGGGCGATGCAGCCTTCATAGGTTATGACTTTTCTCTGGGTCTGGATATTCCATAGCATCTTTGGGATGGTGGTGGAGGTGAAACAGATGTCTACAAAGGACTTTGGGAGGTGAAGCCCCAAGACCATGGGGAAATGTCCAACTACTGAGCCAGAGCTCTGGAGCGCATGCGCCCAGAGCCGGTGCTCTGAGACAATAGAGGCTACTGCGATGGGAAGCGCACATGGGCCAAAGAACAAAGATCGATGAAAATAGATAAAAGAAAAACCAGTAGAAGTGGCCCGCCCACCCCTCCCTCCCAACCCACACCCCAATAAATAAATAAATAAATGTTTTTTAAAAAGAAAAAAAGAAGCTAAATTCTGTATAATGGAGGTACAAGGAAATAAGTAGCAGGAGCAAATTTTATTGCCGAATGATAAATTGCCACAATTACTGGTTCTCAGGCTTTGAGCAATGCAATCAAGAGCGCTACATCACATCCGGGACAATGGGCCTTTTTACACCTACTGTGCCATAGACTCCCTTCAGAGCCCCCTGTATGTCTTTGTTCCTCAGACTGTAGATGAAGGGCTCAGCATGGGGGTGACCACCGTGTACGTCACCGAGGCTGCAGCACTTGAGTGGGAGCTGTGGATAGCAACAGAGCTAAGGTACACTCCTAAGATCGTACAATAAAACAGTAAGACAACAAAGAGGTGCGATGCACAGGTGGAAAATGCTTTATACTTTCCCTGAGCAGATGAGATTCTTCGTATGGAAGAGACTATCCTGTAATAAGAATAAAGGATACCAGCAAACGACCCACCACCTAGTAGCACTGAGGCCAAATATGTCACCAGGTCATTAAGAAAGGTATCAGAACAGGCAAGTTGGATCATCTGATTGAGTTCACAAAAAAAGTGGGAATTTCCACCTTTGTGTAGAAGATCAATCTCAAAGCCATTAAACCTTGTAACAAGGAATACATAACACTCAACATCCAGGACACCAGCACCAGCAGTCCACATAGCTGGGGATTCATGATGACCATGTAGTGCAGTGGGTGACAGATGGCCACATACCGGTCATAGGCCATCACTGTCAGGAGGAAGTCATCTAATCCTGCAAAGAAGATGTGAAAATACATTTGGGCGATGCAGCCTTCATAGGTTATGACTTTTCTCTGGGTCTGGATATTCCATAGCATCTTTGGGATGGTGGTGGAGGTGAAACAGATGTCTACAAAGGACAGGTTGGAGAGGAAGAAGTACATGGGGGTGTGGAGGTGGGGGTCTGAGCTGACGGCCAGGATGATGAGCAGGTTTCCAAAGAGAGTGATTAGGTACATGGAGAGGAAAAGTCCAAATATGAGGGGCTGCAGCTCTGGATCCTCTGAGAATCCCAGAAGAAGAAATTTGGAAGTTTGTGTTTGGTTACCTGGTTCCATGTGGTGAAGGTGACTACCAGGAAAAATAAAAAGAACATAAACAATTTTCTTAAAAGTTGGCATTACTCACATAGACGGAAGAGTCCAATTTCTATTTTGCCGTAACTAAATTAATATCTTGTATTTAGAAAAGTTCTGTTTCATCTCTAGGTAGGCATTTTCCCCTCACTCTCAGCATGTTCTCAAAGAAATCATGTATTCTAATCTTGTAATGAGAAAGATTTTCATACATTTGAAGACTATATATTGAGTGTCAACCATGTTCAAAACAGATATCATTGTTGTTTATTCTCTAAGTCATGTCGGACTCTATTGAGACCCTATGGGCTATAACCAGGATCCTCAGGCCATTGGACTTCCCCGGGAAGAATACTGCAATGGGTTATCATTTCTTTCTCCCAGTGTTCTTCTTGATCCAGGGATTGAACCCACCTCTCCTGCATTGCAGGCATATGCTTTACCACTGAGCCATCTGGGAAGTCCCTCCAAATACATGTAGTTAAGAAATTTATGATGCTGTGAAACATAAGTTTCTACAGTCCAGCAATGGAGAAAATTATGTCCAAATAAAATAATTTATAATATGTCATCTGATAACCACACATGAAGAAAGCTATGAAGAAAACAAAACTAGATATAAAAGAGAGTAGTAGGAGATATTTTCCTGTATGAGGTGCTCAGGTAAGGCCAGAAAGCAAGGTGATAATTGCACTGCTACCACAAGAAAGGGAGAGAAGCATCTAGTACTATATCAGGAGAAATGTGAGCCTGGCTGAGGGACAGGCCACCTCAAAGGCCCTAAGGAAGATGCTTGTTCCTTGCACTTTATGAGTTTAGTTTCAAAAGCATCCTGTTAATTAAAGCAGCTCCCACCCCTAGTACCTTCTGTTGATTGAGTTCTCGGCTCTGTGATATCAGGCACCTTAATATGAGCCCAGATCCCTCTGCTTTAAGAACTGTTCTCACTTCAGAAGTCACAGGCACACACAAACACACACTCAGACACGCACACACACACACACACACACAAACACATAAAATACTATGTCTTCCTGGGTCATGTTCCACCACCACTCATTTCTCATCCAGAACCACCCTCCTCACACTATATACCACTATACCTCAAGCTAGTCAGATCAGATCATCATTCCTCCAGAGACTGTATAAATGGTACCCAGAAATTTCAGTTCATAGACTACTCATGGGCCAATAAACTTGAGGTTCAGTTTTGGGATCACTTTCCACTCTGTATTTTAGAGGACCAATGGGAGTCTGCTGTAGGACTAAGGGAACTCAAATAGAGGCTCTGTAGAAACCTAGAGGGGTGGGGTGGTCAGGGATATGGTAGGGAAGTTTGAGAGGTAGGAACCATATGTGTACCTATAGCTGATTCATGTTGATGTTTGATAGTAAACAACAAAAATGTGTAAAAAATCAATAAATTAATAGAAATCTAAAATGTCTGTGTGTGTTTATAGAGAGAGTGGATCAAGAGAGAAGAGAAAGGGCTTCCCGGGTGGTCCAGTGGGTAAGGACACCACCTTGCAGTGCAAGGGGCGCCGGTTCGAGCCCTGGCCTGGGAAGATCCCATGTGCTATGGAGCGGCTGGACTGATGTGTCCAATTACCGAGCCAGAGCTCTGGAGTGCATGCACCCAGAGCCAGTGCTCTGCGACAACAGAGGTTGCTGTGATGGGAGGCCCACACGGGCCAAAGAACAAAGATGGATGAAACTGAATAAATGAGAAAGACCAATAGAAGTGGCCCGCCTGCTCCCCTCCCTCCCCACCCCACTCCCACCAAAATAAATAAATAAATAAATCTTTAAACAAATTTTTTTAAAAAAATAAAAATTAAAATCAAAAAATTAAAAAAGGAGAGAGAAGAGAAAAATGAAACAAACAGACATTAGAAGCTAAAAGATTTGTTAAGCTCTAATGGTCCCTGAGACTATCTAATTAAAGCTTCTTTGGTTTGGCGACATTCCAATTCCAGTTACCTGTCTTTTACACCCAGGAAAAATAATTTTTTAAAGTACTTTTTTCATTGACAGAAACAGTTACACATTTTAATGAAAAATACCAGAAGAATCTATCCCCAAAATAAAAATGAGCAAAGTGAAAAAATAAACAAAAGTGAATATATAAATGATAACACAATAGTTGAATGTGTTTTATATATATCAAGAGATTTATTTTTCCTGAAACTATTTCATTAATTTGATGAATTTTTTCTTGTTCTATAGGAAATGAAGGCTTTCTCTGTGAAAGTAATCAATGCGGGAAACATAAGAGACAAGGATTCCATTCACGGGTCATGAAGATCCCCTAAAGAAGGGCATGGAAACCCACTACAGTATTCTCGCCTGGAGAATCCCATGGACAGAGGAACCTACCAGGGCTCCAGTCCATAGGGTTGCAAAGAGTTGGATATGACTGAAGCAACTTAGCACATATAGGGAATGAGGCAAGCTCTTTCCCAGTTTTCTTATGGGGCACTGAGTACTTGCTATCCTTGTGCTTGTTATTCTTCACTATCATATTTTTAAATAAATCTGATGAGCATGCACCGAGGCTGTATCTGGTTTTTGTCCAACATGCAAAGGGCTTTTCAATGTAAATTCTATAGACACCATGCCATTCTATCCTTTTGCTCTGAATAAATTTCTATATACGATTAATGCCTATGACAATATATTATATACACAGATATTTCATTGTACTATGACTTCACATGATAATGCAAAACCCTAATCATCAGAGACTTCAGTAGCTCTGTTCACTATTTTACCTTCAGAAAGATACGTGAGTATATGTGTGCTTATATAGAAACATGGGCTTCCCAGGTGGTGCTAGAGGCACAAAACACACCTGCCAATGCAGTAAACATCAAGAGACGCAGGTTGACTCCAGGGTGGGGAAGATCCCCTGGAGGAGGGCAGGGCAAAACACTTCAGTATTCTTGCCTGGAGAATCTCATGGACAGAGGAGGCTGGTGGCCTATCGTCCATACAGAGTCAGGCACAACTGAAGTGACTTGGCAGGCACGCATGCATACAGCAAACATATCAAAAAGTATATGCAGCTACAAAATGAAGGTAATAACAGAAAAGATGAATACATTTGTTCCAGAGAAAGTGTATTTTTAAAAAATTGAATGGGGCATCAAACACCAATTCAAACAGTGTTAAAACAGTAAGGATTTAATGATATAAAACTGACTAGTAATTAAATTGGGAAGTATGTAAACAGGGATATAATAAATAATGTTCTTGAGTATAAACAGGAATATAATAAAAATGTTTCTGAATACTTTGGCTCATAATAGGCTCTCAGTTATTATATATTGAATGAATAAGGAATTGTGTCTCAATATAGATTTCATTAAACACATGATAAGGTGGTCCTTCAACTTGGGAAGATTTGATTATAGAATAAATCTGAGGGATTATCTATCCAGTACTAAAAGTGGTCCTTTTTGTTAAATACCTCGAAAACTATGCACTAAAATCTACAACTGTGCCAACTTATATTACAGCAAGCAACCCAGAAGAAAATGGGCATCTTTAACTAAGGAAAATGTAGAACATTTTTGTGGCAAACCATTCCAGAAGAAATCAACTGAGAAACAGTAATTCTTAAAAATCATTTCAAAAGCTGATAATGGTAGTAGAATAAGAAGCATATATAAGGTGGGCAAAGAATAATGAAAAAAATAACCAACCAAGGTATTAATTTTTTATCAAACTCACTAGCAGTTGAGAAAAGAATAATTTTTCAGAAACATTGGTCTGGGGAAATATTTAAAGAGTTGTCCCACAGTTTATACTGGTACAGTTAAACAGGAGTCAAATGTGCACTGTCTCTAATGGCAGACAGAAATATAAAAGATTCCACCATTGGGAAAACACTCTGAAAAATGGTACAGATATTAAAAGTACTGAAGCTCTTTAACTCAAGACTTCTCCGTTTCAACACTTTTGACCTTCTTGGGCAGATTGTTCTCCATGCTGTGGTCTGTCCTGGGTTCTGAAGGATGTCTTGAGCATCCCTGACTTCCACCCACTGTTCCCAGAGTAACAGGCAGATATTTCAACAAGCATTGTTCAGTATTCCCCGGGAAACACAGTTACTCTTGGTTAGAACAACCTCTTTCTTCTTATTACTGTTACTTTAACTTTTACAGAGTTTTGTTGTTTACTGCCACACATCAACCTGAATCAACCATAGGGATACACATGTCCCCTCCCTCTTGAACGTCCCTCCCATCACCCTCCCCAAACCACACCTCTAGGTTGTTACAGAGACCCTGTTTCAGTTCTCTTAGATATACAGCAAATTCTCATTGGTTGCAGAACAGCCTTTTAAATTTAAAATTTTTCAAGTATTTTTATAGCAACAATATGAGAGCAACTCAAAGAGAAAGATTAGGAAAGTTCATCTATAATGTAGGCAGCCCTGTCCCTTATGAAATACTTAACAGCTATTGAGATAAGGAACCCATATTCCATTGAATACTAGTTGATTGCAAGAAAGTCCCTGGGACATTATTGACTGATAATAAAGAGAAGACATGAGGAGAAAAAACAAGACTGCACTGAATCATACAGAGTATCTGTGATGTACATAGGATTCTATTTGTCCATTTATAGAAAAGTATGTCAATAGATATGTGTACATTATATAGAAAGAGAAGTTTTAAAAGAAACCAAGTATGTATGGGACAATGTTACTGAGCATGAAGCTAGGTTAAATTGTACTGGTATTAAAATAACTGACTATAGCACATTGATGGAGAAAGAAATGGCAACCATTCCAGATCCTTGCCTGGGAAATCTGGTGCACAGAGGAGCCTAGCAGGCTACAGTCCACCTGGTCCAAAGAGTCAGACACGACTCAGAAACTAAACCAGCAGCATCAAGATTGAATGTATCTCATAAATAAGTTCCAAAATTTGTGTAGCAGTAATAATTTAATGATACCCACACGGGCCACTAATTCAATGTTAAATTGCCAAAGACTTGGAAATATACGAATCTAAGAGAAGATATTGCAAAATGCAAGGAGGAAACAGTATTCAAGTTTAAATATTTTTCTTAAAGATACATGGATTCAAATATGCCCATGGAACACAAAGGTGGCTTTCATTCAAACAGTAAAAAAGAATAGTTTCTACTTGATGACCGAAGGTGATACAACGTTTAGAAATACATGTAACCATAAAAGAGCAAAAGGGAATGATAAGGAAAGAGAAAGATTAAACGTTAGACATATGTAAGAGAACTGACGTATGGACACTGTGGGGAATGAACAGTGGGTGGGAGGAGTAGAGGGAGTAACAGGGACACCTATACTATGATATGTGAAAAAGATAGCTATTGTCATTGCGCTGTGGGAATACAGGATCCTGCAGGAGCACTGTGCGATGGCCTGGAGGGATGGAATGGGGGGGACGGGGAGGGGGCTGGAGGAGGGGTGGGAACCAGAGATATACATATGACTAATCTGGGATTATACATATCTGTAAACAACAAAACACTGTAAAAGTAAAAAGCAAAATAAAAAAAACAATTAGACATACATATAAAATGTGACTAATTAGCACTAAAATCAGGCAGGAAAACATACCCTGTCATTTTTCAAAAGGACTTTCAAGTGAAGATTATTACAGTGACGGCTTAATTCATTCTATAAAAATAAATAAAAATGCAATGGAGAGAACACCATATCGCTGATGGAGCACAGAAACTTTTGATATTATCAAACATTCTCACAAATATATCTATACATACATAAAATAACCAGGTGACAAGCATTTGGTGGAAAGAAAATAAAACAGAAAGGCAGAAAGAAAAGCATTCCCACTGTAGCATACATTGCGTTCTCACAGACAATTTCTGATCAACAATGTAAACATTTAACACAGGGATAAACATGCACGTGTGTGAGTGTGTGTATTCAGTCACTCAGTCATCTCCAACTTTTTACATATGTCTATACATATATGAATATGTCTGTGTGTCAGTTGCTCAGTTATGTCTGACATTTTGGGACACCATGAATGGTAGCCCACCAGGCTCCTCTGTCCATGGAATATTCTTCAGGCAAGATTAGAGTAAAGAGAGCTTCCCCTGTGGGACTCTAGATAGAGAATCTGCCTTCAAGGTAGGATACACAGGAGGTGTGGTTCACTTGCTGGGTCAGGAAGATCCCCTGCAGGAGGAAACGGACACCCCCTACAGTATTTTTGAATGAAAACAATCTCACAAACAGAGGACCTGGAAGGCTACAGTCCATGGAGTCACAGCATCAGACACAGCTGAGGCTCTAAGCATTCCAGCAAAGAGAAGTTAACTATGTTTCAAGAATGTTTTGTGTGTTTTTAATTTGGGGATAATTACTTTACAATATTGTGCTGATTTTGCCATACATCAATATGAATCAACCATGGGCATATCTATATCTGGATCTATATCTGCATATACATATGTATATGTATTTGTAGGAGTATATTGAATGAAACACTGGGTCCAGATCTTACTCATTCATATGGAAGCAGCCATAGATGCCCCATCTTGCAAAGAGACCTCCTGAACCTTCATCCACATCTAATAAGTTATTTCTCTATTCTTTTCACATCGTATGTCACTTTATACCTCCTATTTTCTCTTCTGAACTTTCATTATTAAGTTGGCAACTTTGAGCCTTGCCTTACTGAGATCAATATTTGCTTCTCTTTTGCATGTGTGCTAAGTCACTTCAGTCATGTCTGACTCGGTACGACTCCATGGACCATAAATCAGCCAGCTCCTCTGTCCATGGGATTCTCCAGGTAAGAATACTGGAGTGGGTTGACATGCTCTTCCAGGGGTTCCTCCCAACCCAGAGATACATCCCATAGTTCTTACCTTTCCTGCATTGGCAGGCAGGTTCTTTAACACTCAGGCCACCTGAAAAGTCCTGACTACAACTTTAGTCCTAAGCAAATACATTCATTTATGAATTAGAGTTTCCCAAGTGGCCTTGGTAGTGAAGAATCCACCAGCCATTTCAGGAGATACAACAGATGCAGGTTTGATCCCTGGATGGGGAAGATGCCCTGGAGTAAGAAATGGCAACCCACTCCAGTACTCCTGTCTGGAAAACTCCATGCACAGAGGGGCCTGGATGGCTACAGTCCATGAGGGTACAAAGAGTCCAACATGACAGGGTCCGAGCATGCATACATATGAATCAAGGTAGCAAACTGCCATACTAACTTGTGTTGTCTGAGCTAGACTGAACTGAATCACAAGTGACCTCAGATAAATGTTGAAGGTTTGCATTCTCTCTAATCCTCTCCCCCAGTGTCTGCTGTGCTCTCAGACTCACCTGGATGGGAACTGAGGGAAAGTTCCTCCTGTGGAAGTTCAAATTTCACCTGGAGCATTGACAACAGAGATTGAAGTTCTGTCCCTACAAGACAGCTGCAGGCAGTGAAGGACTGATTTTATACACAGACTCAGGACTCCAAAGGAAGCATGTCCTGTGGTGTCTGAGATTCCTCAGGCTGAAGGGACTGCAGCAGAGGAGTTTTATAGCTCACTCAGCTTCTTATTAGGCAGCTTTCTACTCTAATTCCCCTACTTTGTACCTGATTTCCCTGAGGGACATGAGTCTGGACAGAAAGGAAAATTTTCCTGTTTTTCTCTGTTCCTAAGAGACCAGGTTACAGAGCATGTGAATTCTGCTTTTTCTCCTTCTTAATTGTCTTGCATGCAGAGGTCTAAACCACCCCAGCAACGTATTGCAGCCTGGGCTAAAGTTTCCTCGAGTCTAAGGTCAAGAATTCTCACTTGATTAAGTTCCTCCAATCTTCTAAGTTCTCACTAGTGGTGAACACATGCCTCCTGGTATTTCTAAAATATATTTCATAAGTAAAATAACTTTGTCCTACCTTGTGAGATTACAAGGATATGATTGTTTGTTCCAAGCTTGTGACTCTGAACCACAGGAGCAGAAGGAATCTAAGTCCCTTAATGACCTGTACTTTGGAGACATACATATATCTGGGATATTTACTTAGATTGGGGAAGATATTTCATTTAGATCAATGGAAGGAATCCTACCTTGTGAAAAAAATAATGAGCTAGCCTTTGTTTCCTGGAGTGAAGAATCCACCAGCCATTTCAGGAGATACAACAGATGCAGGTTTGATCCCTGGATGGGGAAGATGCCCTGGAGTAAGAAATGGCAACCCACTCCAGTACTCCTGTCTGGAAAACTCCATGCACAGAGGGGCCTGGATGGCTACAGTCCATGAGGGTACAAAGAGTCCAACATGACAGGGTCCGAGCATGCATACATATGAATCAAGGTAGCAAACTGCCATACTAACTTGTGTTGTCTGAGCTAGACTGAACTGAATCACAAGTGACCTCAGATAAATGTTGAAGGTTTGCATTCTCTCTAATCCTCTCCCCCAGTGTCTGCTGTGCTCTCAGACTCACCTGGATGGGAACTGAGGGAAAGTTCCTCCTGTGGAAGTTCAAATTTCACCTGGAGCATTGACAACAGAGATTGAAGTTCTGTCCCTACAAGACAGCTGCAGGCAGTGAAGGACTGATTTTATACACAGACTCAGGACTCCAAAGGAAGCATGTCCTGTGGTGTCTGAGATTCCTCAGGCTGAAGGGACTGCAGCAGAGGAGTTTTATAGCTCACTCAGCTTCTTATTAGGCAGCTTTCTACTCTAATTCCCCTACTTTGTACCTGATTTCCCTGAGGGCCATGAGTCTGGCCAGAAAGGAAAATTTTCCTTTTTTTCTCTGTTCCTAAGAGACCAGGTTACAGAGCATGTGAATTCTGCTTTTTCTCCTTCTTAATTGTCTTGCATGCAGAGGTCTAAACCACCCCAGCAACGTATTGCAGCCTGGGCTAAAGTTTCCTCGAGTCTAAGGTCAAGAATTCTCACTTGATTAAGTTCCTCCAATCTTCTAAGTTCTCACTAGTGGTGAACACATGCCTCCTGGTATTTCTAAAATATATTTCATAAGTAAAATAACTTTGTCCTACCTTGTGAGATTACAAGGATATGATTGTTTGTTCCAAGCTTGTGACTCTGAACCACAGGAGCAGAAGGAATCTAAGTCCCTTAATGACCTGTACTTTGGAGACATACATATATCTGGGATATTTACTTAGATTGGGGAAGATATTTCATTTAGATCAATGGAAGGAATCATATCTGTAGGCATCAATGTGTGTTTTCAAGTAGAAGAATAAAGATGATACAATACAAAATACGATTATACATATACAGTAAAATAAAACAGCGAGACAACCAAGAGGTGGGGCACACAGGTGGGAAAAGCTTTATGCTTCCCCTGAACTGATGAGATCTTACATATGCAGGAAACAATTTTAGAGTATGAGAAACAGATACCAGCAAAAGGACCAACACCCATCAGGACAGTTGAAAAATCCATCACTGGGTTATTCAGAAAATTGTCAGAACTGGAAAGTTGGACCACCTGATTGAGTTCACAGAAAAAGTGGGAGATTTGCATTTCTAGACAGCGGTACAATTGCAGGACCATTAAGCTATGTAGCAAGGAATACAAAGCAATCATTACCCAGGATATTAGAACAAGTAGTCCACAGAGCCAAGGACTCATGATGATTGTGTAGTGCAAAGGGTGGCAGATGGCCCACATACCAGTCATAGGCCATCACTGTCAGGAGAATGTCATCTAATCTTCTGAAGAGTATGTAAAAGTATATCTGGATGATGCAGCCTTCATAGGTGATAACTCGGCTCTGGGTCTGGATGTTTCAGAGCATCTTTGGGATGGTGGTGGAGGTGAAGCAGATGTCTACAAAGGACCGGTTGGAGAGGAAGAAGTACATCGGCGTATGGAGCTGGGGGTCTGAATTGATGGCCAGGATGAGGAGCAGGTTTCCAAAGACAGTGAGCAGGTACATGGAGAGGAAGAGCCCAAATATGAGGGGCTGTAGTTCTTTTTCTTCTGAAAGTCCCAGAAGACAAAATTCTGCAATTTGTGTATTGTTACTTGGTCCCATGGGGTGGAGATGACTATCAGGAAATAGGAAAATGATATGACTAAGTTTCACACAAACTGGCATAATTCACATAACTGTAATAATGCAATTTCTATTTAGCCCTTAAGCAAATGATGTTGATACTTTATTTATAGCTAAGTTCTCATTGATAGTATTTGTGTGTGTGCAGTTGTTCAGTCATGTCAAACTCTTTGCAACCCCACGGACTATAGCCTGCGAGGTCCTCTGTGCATGAGATTTTCCCAGCAAGAATCCGGGAGAAAGTTGCCATGCCCTCCTCCAGGAGTCCTTCGCAACCCAACCCAGAGATTGAACTGACATCTCCTGCACAGATACTGCACTGGGGATAGATTCTTTTGCACTGAGTCAACCAGAAGACCCTCTGAAGATATACTCCATTTCACCTCTGACTAGGAATTTTTGCCCGATTCTCAACATATTTGTAAAGAGGTCATATATCTAGAGTCTTAAACTCATATTCCTTTATCGATCTGAGAAACACATATTTACTACTAAACATGCTCCAAGTACACAGAGGCGATAAGAAGAGAGTGCTGAAAAACAAGCCTCTCGCAATCCAAGGATGGTAAATGAGGATATTCAAATAAAATATGATAGAGTATGTCAGAATGTGACAGATGTTATGAAGAAAACAAAGCCAGGTATAAAAGAGAAAGTGACAGCTTTTTTCCTGAGTATCTAGGGAGGACCAGTGAATGAGGTAATGTTTGATCACATTTGCCCAGAAAGGGAGAGAAGAAGCAAGTGTGATGTCAGGAGAAGTGTGTGTCTGGCAGAGGGAACAGCCACTTCACAGGGTCTGAGGAAGACGCTGGTTCTATGTTTGGGATGGTGGTGGAGGTGAAGCAGATGTCTACAAAGGACCGGTTGGAGAGGAAGAAGTACATCGGCGTATGGAGCTGGGGGTCTGAATTGATGGCCAGGATGAGGAGCAGGTTTCCAAAGACAGTGAGCAGGTACATGGAGAGGAAGAGCCCAAATATGAGGGGCTGTAGTTCTTTTTCTTCTGAAAGTCCCAGAAGACAAAATTCTGCAATTTGTGTATTGTTACTTGGTCCCATGGGGTGGAGATGACTATCAGGAAATAGGAAAATGATATGACTAAGTTTCACACAAACTGGCATAATTCACATAACTGTAATAATGCAATTTCTATTTAGCCCTTAAGCAAATGATGTTGATACTTTATTTATAGCTAAGTTCTCATTGATAGTATTTGTGTGTGTGCAGTTGTTCAGTCATGTCAAACTCTTTGCAACCCCACGGACTATAGCCTGCGAGGTCCTCTGTGCATGAGATTTTCCCAGCAAGAATCCGGGAGAAAGTTGCCATGCCCTCCTCCAGGAGTCCTTCGCAACCCAACCCAGAGATTGAACTGACATCTCCTGCACAGATACTGCACTGGGGATAGATTCTTTTGCACTGAGTCAACCAGAAGACCCTCTGAAGATATACTCCATTTCACCTCTGACTAGGAATTTTTGCCCGATTCTCAACATATTTGTAAAGAGGTCATATATCTAGAGTCTTAAACTCATATTCCTTTATCGATCTGAGAAACACATATTTACTACTAAACATGCTCCAAGTACACAGAGGCGATAAGAAGAGAGTGCTGAAAAACAAGCCTCTCGCAATCCAAGGATGGTAAATGAGGATATTCAAATAAAATATGATAGAGTATGTCAGAATGTGACAGATGTTATGAAGAAAACAAAGCCAGGTATAAAAGAGAAAGTGACAGCTTTTTTCCTGAGTATCTAGGGAGGACCAGTGAATGAGGTAATGTTTGATCACATTTGCCCAGAAAGGGAGAGAAGAAGCAAGTGTGATGTCAGGAGAAGTGTGTGTCTGGCAGAGGGAACAGCCACTTCACAGGGTCTGAGGAAGACGCTGGTTCTATGTTTGCCAACCCAAACAAGGAAGCCAATGAGACAGAGAAGCACGCAACAGGGGGCAGGTCAGGGATGCTGAGGAACAAAGTGGCTACAGGTGAACCTTCAGTCCACAGAGAGTGCCCCCTTCTATGTGGTTCCTTACACAATATCAATTTAGCTGTAAACCCATCCTGTGAACTTTATCAGTATCTCTTCCTAGTTCCATGTGTTGACTCTGTATTATATGTTATCTTAATATATGAGTCTAGGTGCCTCTGCTTTAAGAACTGTTCTCCCTTCATGAGGCATAGGCACACACACAAACACACACACACAGACACACACATGACTATGTCCTTCTGGGTTGTGTTACTATCATGCATTTGTCTCTGTATTCACTCTCCTTAGGACATGAGTGGCTGTAGCTCAAGCTGGTCAGACCAAATTATTATGCTCTGAAGGAATGCTTAAGTTTTACACAGAAATCCCAGTTTGAAAATTTCTGATGGAATAATAAATTTTGGGTTCATTTTTGTTATGACCAATTTCTGTTTGGTATTTAGGAGAGAATAAAAAACTATGAGAGAGAAATAGAGTATAGAAAACATGGACATATGACATTAAGAGAAAAATATCTAATAAGCTCAAATGATCTCTGAGGCAATGCAATAAAGTTTCCTTGTTTCACCAATATTCCAACTACAGTGACATCACCTGGATAGCTGGAAAAGTAATAAAGACAAATACACTTTGCCAAGAACATAAAGAGTGATAGTCATGACATGATACATCTTACAGTTTGAAAATCCCAAGAGGAAAATAAGCAAATGGAATAAAAACTACCAAATCAAAATCAGAAACATACAAAAAAAGAGAAGCAAACAAGAAAAAGCAGATATGTTTTATGTGAAGCAGCAAGTCTTCTTTTCCTTAGGGACTTTGCCTGTTTCCTCCAGTTCATAAATAAGATCCTTATACTTGCTTTCTACTTTTTACTGGAAACATTGTATGCCTCCTACCCGTGGCTTACTGGACAGGATTTGCCCAGAAAGGGAGAGAAGAAGCAAGTGTGATGTCAGGAGAAGTGTGTGTCTGGCAGAGGGAACAGCCACTTCACAGGGTCTGAGGAAGACGCTGGTTCTATGTTTGCCAACCCAAACAAGGAAGCCAATGAGACAGAGAAGCACGCAACAGGGGGCAGGTCAGGGATGCTGAGGAACAAAGTGGCTACAGGTGAACCTTCAGTCCACAGAGAGTGCCCCCTTCTATGTGGTTCCTTACACAATATCAATTTAGCTGTAAACCCATCCTGTGAACTTTATCAGTATCTCTTCCTAGTTCCATGTGTTGACTCTGTATTATATGTTATCTTAATATATGAGTCTAGGTGCCTCTGCTTTAAGAACTGTTCTCCCTTCATGAGGCATAGGCACACACACAAACACACACACACAGACACACACATGACTATGTCCTTCTGGGTTGTGTTACTATCATGCATTTGTCTCTGTATTCACTCTCCTTAGGACATGAGTGGCTGTAGCTCAAGCTGGTCAGACCAAATTATTATGCTCTGAAGGAATGCTTAAGTTTTACACAGAAATCCCAGTTTGAAAATTTCTGATGGAATAATAAATTTTGGGTTCATTTTTGTTATGACCAATTTCTGTTTGGTATTTAGGAGAGAATAAAAAACTATGAGAGAGAAATAGAGTATAGAAAACATGGACATATGACATTAAGAGAAAAATATCTAATAAGCTCAAATGATCTCTGAGGCAATGCAATAAAGTTTCCTTGTTTCACCAATATTCCAACTACAGTGACATCACCTGGATAGCTGGAAAAGTAATAAAGACAAATACACTTTGCCAAGAACATAAAGAGTGATAGTCATGACATGATACATCTTACAGTTTGAAAATCCCAAGAGGAAAATAAGCAAATGGAATAAAAACTACCAAATCAAAATCAGAAACATACAAAAAAAGAGAAGCAAACAAGAAAAAGCAGATATGTTTTATGTGAAGCAGCAAGTCTTCTTTTCCTTAGGGACTTTGCCTGTTTCCTCCAGTTCATAAATAAGATCCTTATACTTGCTTTCTACTTTTTACTGGAAACATTGTATGCCTCCTATTCCTTCTAGTGGCTCAGACAGTAAAGAATCCACATGCCAATGCAGGAGACAGGGATTCTATCCCTGGGCCAGGAAGATCTCCTGGAGAAGGAAATGGCAACCAATTCCAGTATTTCTACCTGTGAAATCCCATGACGAGAGGAGCTGGGCTGCCTACAGTCTATGGAGTTGCAAAGAGTCAGATACTGAGTGACTGTGGGTCTAAACCACTACCACCATGCTTTCTAACTGAGCTTCCACTATTCCCAGTGAACTGTCAACAATGACACTTGAAATTTTGAGTGAAAGGTTCGCTTTGTTTGCAGACCATGAATAACTACATTTTACTAGGAAAGCCAGAAAACAACCACAGTGATCTCTGGTATCTGGGCTGAGCTAGACTGGCCCTCAGGTGACCTAAGGTACACAGTGCTGGATTCCATCCTATCTGGCCCTCTCCTGCGGTGTCTGTGGTGTTTCCAGACTCATGTGCCTGCAGACTGAGAGAGAAGGCTTTCCCTGAAGAAGTCAAAACTCCTCCTTAAATAATGAACAAAGACGACCAAATTTTGGTCCCAAAAGATGACACAGGGTGATGATAAAAATCAAGCATTTGTTCCAGTCAGATGCAGAATTTCAAAAGGAAGGTCCAGATCCTCACCAATCAAAGTGATACAGGATGAGAGACTGCAGTAGAGGAGATATTTACAGCTTCAAGAGTCAGCTGATTAGGCATGTTTTCCCTCTTGTTACTCCAACCTTTAAGAATATCATCTCCCTTGGGGACACTTTTCTGGACAGAATGGATTTTTTTGTTCTGCTGACTCTAGGTTCATAAGACACTACATTAGATGTTAAGTGAATTCATTTTTTTTAATTACTCTTTCCCCTTTAATTCTCTTGCTTACAAATCCCTAAGGTTCCCAGCACGCCATCATGTCCCTGAGTACAAAATTGTCTTTAGACTGTAACGTTGAGGATTTGTCTTGACTAGTTCCCCTGGATATTCAAAGCATTGATTTCTGACACAACCATTGAAATCACTAAAAAGTACTATTCTCCTCTTCAGAATGAGGCATACCTTGGCTGCTTTGGTATACAACTGTTGTTATTGTGTTCCCTGGATCCATGATAATGTTTACCAGACAAATAGAAATGTCCTGCTTATAGCAAAACTCAGATGCTATAATTTAGTCTTCATGAGTAAATAATTGCAATTAAAAAGAGATATCTATATGTTGATAGATACCATAGATTCTCTTAGAAGATTTTCTGTGTGTCTGTGTTGTACTGTCATGTCTGAATCTTTGTGACTTCATGGAGTTTAGATCACCAGGGTCCTCTGTTCATGAGATTTCCCAGATGAATACTGGAGTGGGTTCCATTCCCTTCCCCTGGGAATCTTCCCTACCCAGGAATAAAATTCACATCTTCTACATTGCAGGATGATTCTTTACTGTCTGAACCACCAGATAAGACGTGTGTGTGTGTGTGTGTGCGTGCGTGCGTGCACACACCACAGCCTGAGCTGAGCAGATGCTTGGGATAGCGGCTGTGAGTCACAGCAGAGGCTGAGACATGGAGCAATGTCTAAGCAGGCCCACAGCACCTACTACAGGTGCCTACATGGCCTTCATATCAGAAGCAACACCAATTACTCACTAAAGCTGGATGCCACAGCCCATACCCCTATCATGTCAGACATCCATGCAGGTCCTGGCTCCTTTATTTTGCAGCCCATCCCATGGCAGTCACAGCATCCCTACTGCAGGAACAAACAGCTTCAGAACTAAAGGTGCTGATGAGCAGGACAGGGTCAACCATTGCTGGTGCTTACACAGACAGCATGTCTGAGGTAGACTGCATCTCAGGCCGTTCCCAGGCCAACAAGGCCCATGCCCCATGGCATTTAGAGTGCCACATGAGCTCTTCTTGCTCCAGCACTGCTCCCTTAATTCTCTTCCCCTTTAATTCTCTTGCTTACAAATCCCTAAGGTTCCCAGCACGCCATCATGTCCCTGAGTACAAAATTGTCTTTAGACTGTAACGTTGAGGATTTGTCTTGACTAGTTCCCCTGGATATTCAAAGCATTGATTTCTGACACAACCATTGAAATCACTAAAAAGTACTATTCTCCTCTTCAGAATGAGGCATACCTTGGCTGCTTTGGTATACAACTGTTGTTATTGTGTTCCCTGGATCCATGATAATGTTTACCAGACAAATAGAAATGTCCTGCTTATAGCAAAACTCAGATGCTATAATTTAGTCTTCATGAGTAAATAATTGCAATTAAAAAGAGATATCTATATGTTGATAGATACCATAGATTCTCTTAGAAGATTTTCTGTGTGTCTGTGTTGTACTGTCATGTCTGAATCTTTGTGACTTCATGGAGTTTAGATCACCAGGGTCCTCTGTTCATGAGATTTCCCAGATGAATACTGGAGTGGGTTCCATTCCCTTCCCCTGGGAATCTTCCCTACCCAGGAATAAAATTCACATCTTCTACATTGCAGGATGATTCTTTACTGTCTGAACCACCAGATAAGACGTGTGTGTGTGTGTGTGTGCGTGCGTGCGTGCACACACCACAGCCTGAGCTGAGCAGATGCTTGGGATAGCGGCTGTGAGTCACAGCAGAGGCTGAGACATGGAGCAATGTCTAAGCAGGCCCACAGCACCTACTACAGGTGCCTACATGGCCTTCATATCAGAAGCAACACCAATTACTCACTAAAGCTGGATGCCACAGCCCATACCCCTATCATGTCAGACATCCATGCAGGTCCTGGCTCCCTTATTTTGCAGCCCATCCCATGGCAGTCACAGCATCCCTACTGCAGGAACAAACAGCTTCAGAACTAAAGGTGCTGATGAGCAGGACAGGGTCAACCATTGCTGGTGCTTACACAGACAGCATGTCTGAGGTAGACTGCATCTCAGGCCGTTCCCAGGCCAACAAGGCCCATGCCCCATGGCATTTAGAGTGCCACACATGAGCTCTTCTTGCTCCAGCACTGCTCCCTTTTTGGTACTGGTTAGGACTGGGGTAGCACACACAAAGTCAGATCAGAACTGACCCTCAGAGTTCTGCTCTAGCAATGTGGGACCTGCCTCCCTCTCATTAGGCCAGTAATGACAATGTAAGCAAAGAGGAACTCATATATCATACCTGGCTAGAGCCATAATCCCTCCAAGCCTCCAAGCCAGATGATAGCAGCCAATACACCCTAAGGAAAGGCATGAAGTGTGCTAACATCAAATGCAGTTCCCCCTGAAAAGGCACTGGGCACACTCCAACTGTATACAACTGTTCCCACAGAAAAACACATATTCAAGGCTACATGAGTTGACAGTGGCACATAATTTCACATAGACTGAGAGATGTATGTAAAATGTAAAGACAGAGGAATTTCTCCCAACTGAAAAGGGAAAAACAATATCCCTTAAAAAACAGCCAATGAAAGAGAAAGAAAAATTTACCACATATGAAATTCAAAGAATTAGTAAAGATGATATGAAACACCATTTTCTCAGTCTCAAAAGATACAAGGGATCTTCCAAAAACATGTTGTACTTCCAGTATTCACCCTATGCATTTTGTTAAAAAGTGGAAGGCCATAAAATATTTAATTCCATGAAAAACAGACTGATGAACACTGTGATAATTTTAATGAGAAGCTATTAAGAAATGAAATGACAAAGCTATAAAATACTGAAAACAAAACTAATCAAAACTGAACATTACAATAACTGAAATGAACAAATAGAAGTTATTAATGCCCTTCCAGTTGATAAAAAAAAAAACACATAAAGCAACTGAAAATAGGATCACAAATATGACTCAGTCAGAAAAGAAAAAAAATTAAAAAACAATAATTTGAGGGATGTTTTATTCTATTAAGAACACCAACACTGCCATAACCTGGGAGTCCCAGAAGGAAAAGACAGAAAGAGAAGGCACAAGTAAAACAGTCTCATAGACGATGGAAACCCATAAGTCTATCACCAGATTTCCTTTTTCTTTTTCTTTTTTTGCAGAAACTTTGCAGGATAGAGGGAAGAGGCATGATAAATCTAAGTGCTAAGAGGGAAAAAACTGCAAATGAAAGGATTTGACCCAGCACGATTATCATTTAGAATTAAAAGAGAGATATGGAACTTTTCAGACAAGCAAACATTTATAGAATTTATCAATTCTAAACCTACTCTAGAAGGAATGATACAAGATCTTCCCTAAGAAGGAGAGAAGAATCTACAGGGGGGAAGAATCTATAGGAAAGACAAAATCCCACTAGAGAAAGTAAAACATAGAAAGGCTGAGGGTCAAATCACTTAAGTTAGTATGAAAATTTCAAGGCCAAAAAATTTCTGAAGTCAAGTATACCTGAAATAGTAACTGAAAGGATGAATAGGGAGGCATTAAAATGACATCAAAGGCACAAAATGTAGAGAGGGAGTGAAAATGTATGCTATTAGTATGTGTACAAACTTCAAAGACAACCATTTCTAAAATGCAGATATGATTGTAAGTTACCCTATAGGGATTGTTAAATTATAAAAAAAATATCCCTAAAAAAGAATTTAAAGTAAAGATGATATGAAACACCATTTTCTCAGTCTCAAAAGATACAAGGGATCTTCCAAAAACATGTTGTACTTCCAGTATTCACCCTATGCATTTTGTTAAAAAGTGGAAGGCCATAAAATATTTAATTCCATGAAAAACAGACTGATGAACACTGTGATAATTTTAATGAGAAGCTATTAAGAAATGAAATGACAAAGCTATAAAATACTGAAAACAAAACTAATCAAAACTGAACATTACAATAACTGAAATGAACAAATAGAAGTTATTAATGCCCTTCCAGTTGATAAAAAAAAAAACACATAAAGCAACTGAAAATAGGATCACAAATATGACTCAGTCAGAAAAGAAAAAAAATTAAAAAACAATAATTTGAGGGATGTTTTATTCTATTAAGAACACCAACACTGCCATAACCTGGGAGTCCCAGAAGGAAAAGACAGAAAGAGAAGGCACAAGTAAAACAGTCTCATAGACGATGGAAACCCATAAGTCTATCACCAGATTTCCTTTTTCTTTTTCTTTTTTTGCAGAAACTTTGCAGGATAGAGGGAAGAGGCATGATAAATCTAAGTGCTAAGAGGGAAAAAACTGCAAATGAAAGGATTTGACCCAGCACGATTATCATTTAGAATTAAAAGAGAGATATGGAACTTTTCAGACAAGCAAACATTTATAGAATTTATCAATTCTAAACCTACTCTAGAAGGAATGATACAAGATCTTCCCTAAGAAGGAGAGAAGAATCTACAGGGGGGAAGAATCTATAGGAAAGACAAAATCCCACTAGAGAAAGTAAAACATAGAAAGGCTGAGGGTCAAATCACTTAAGTTAGTATGAAAATTTCAAGGCCAAAAAATTTCTGAAGTCAAGTATACCTGAAATAGTAACTGAAAGGATGAATAGGGAGGCATTAAAATGACATCAAAGGCACAAAATGTAGAGAGGGAGTGAAAATGTATGCTATTAGTATGTGTACAAACTTCAAAGACAACCATTTCTAAAATGCAGATATGATTGTAAGTTACCCTATAGGGTCTTTGTTTGCCATACATCAAAGCTTTATACTAGATATACAAAACCAGAGAGAAAGGAACATGAGCATATCACTAAATAAAATCATAAGAAGAATAAAATTCTTCTTTTTCAGAGAAGGAGCACAAAGAAGGAAAATGCAAAGTACTATGAAAACAAACAGAAGACGAGGAACATATCTAATTGGCAAAAATAATATCTACCAATAATCTCCTTAACTGCTATAGACTAAATATTTTAATAAAAACAAATTATTCTTAATAAATTCTTCAAAAACGTATGTTACTCCAAAAAGGAATTGAAATTTCCAAACATTCTTGATCTGAAGGTAGGGAAATTGTGAAGTAAGAGGGAAAAAACTGTCCATATGTGAGACTGAAGATAAACCTTAATAAAGAGAGTTCCTAAAATTGTGCAAAAACGCTGAATTTAAATATGAAAAGAAAAAAACGAGATCCAGGAAATAGCTACAAAGAGCTAACTTTATCCCATAATGATAAAAGGATTACAATTTATGCTTCCAAGGCTTTGAGTGATGCAATCCATAACCGGCCATTTTATACTTGGAATCGAATACAACTTATTTAGAGCCTTCTTGATATCTTGATTTCTCATACTGTAGATGAAGGGATTCAGCATGGGGGTGACCACAGTGTACATCACTGAAGCGATTGTACTTGAAAGTGAGCTGTGGGTAGCCATAGTGCTAAGGAACACTCCTAGGAATGTAAAATAAAACAGGGAGACAACCAAGAGGTGGGACACACAGGTGGAAAAAGCTTTATGCTTCCCTGAGCTGATGAGATTCTTAAAAAATCATAGGAAAAAATTTCTGAAGGCTGAGGGTCAAATCACTTAAGTTAGTATGAAAATTTCAAGGCCAAAAATTTCTGAAGTCAAGTATACCTGAAATAGTAACTGAAAGGATGAATAGGGAGGCATTAAAATGACATCAAAGGCACAAAATGTAGAGAGGGAGTGAAAATGTATGCTATTAGTATGTGTACAAACTTCAAAGACAACCATTTCTAAAATGCAGATATGATTGTAAGTTACCCTATAGGGTCTTTGTTTGCCATACATCAAAGCTTTATACTAGATATACAAAACCAGAGAGAAAGGAACATGAGCATATCACTAAATAAAATCATAAGAAGAATAAAATTCTTCTTTTTCAGAGAAGGAGCACAAAGAAGGAAAATGCAAAGTACTATGAAAACAAACAGAAGACGAGGAACATATCTAATTGGCAAAAATAATATCTACCAATAATCTCCTTAACTGCTATAGACTAAATATTTTAATAAAAACAAATTATTCTTAATAAATTCTTCAAAAACGTATGTTACTCCAAAAAGGAATTGAAATTTCCAAACATTCTTGATCTGAAGGTAGGGAAATTGTGAAGTAAGAGGGAAAAAACTGTCCATATGTGAGACTGAAGATAAACCTTAATAAAGAGAGTTCCTAAAATTGTGCAAAAACGCTGAATTTAAATATGAAAAGAAAAAAACGAGATCCAGGAAATAGCTACAAAGAGCTAACTTTATCCCATAATGATAAAAGGATTACAATTTATGCTTCCAAGGCTTTGAGTGATGCAATCCATAACCGGCCATTTTATACTTGGAATCGAATACAACTTATTTAGAGCCTTCTTGATATCTTGATTTCTCATACTGTAGATGAAGGGATTCAGCATGGGGGTGACCACAGTGTACATCACTGAAGCGATTGTACTTGAAAGTGAGCTGTGGGTAGCCATAGTGCTAAGGAACACTCCTAGGAATGTAAAATAAAACAGGGAGACAACCAAGAGGTGGGACACACAGGTGGAAAAAGCTTTATGCTTCCCCTGAGCTGATGAGATCTTACATATGCAGGAAACAATTTTAGAGTAAGAGTAACAGATACCAGCAAAAGGACCAACACCCATCAGGACAGCTCCAAAATCCATCACTAGGTTATTCAGAAAGTTGTCAGAGTTGGAAAGTTGGACCACCTGACTGAGTTCACAGAAGAAGTAGGGGATTTGCGTTTCGAGACAGAAGGACAATCGCAGGACCATTAAGCTGTGTAGCAAGGAAAACAAGGCACTCATTACCCAGGATATCAGAACCAACAGTCCACAGAGCCGAGGATTCATGATGACCATGTAGTGCAAAGGGTGACAGATGGCCGCATACCGGTCATAGGCCATCACTGTCAGGAGAATGTCATCTAATCCTCCGAAGAGAATGTAAAAGTATATCTGGGTGATGCAGCCTTCATAGGTGATAACTCGACTCTGGGTCTGGATGTTCCATAGCATCTTTGGGATGGTGGTGGAGGTGAAACAGATGTCGGCAAAGGACAGATTGAAGAGGAAGAAGTACATCGGGGTATGAAGCTGGGGGTCTGAGCTGACAGTCAGAATGATGAGCAGGTTTCCAAAGACAGTGATCAGGTACATGGAGAGGAAAAGTCCAAATATGAGAGGCTGCAATTCTTGTTCTTCCAGAAGTCCCAGAAGAATAAACTGTGAAACTGGTGTATTGTTCCCTGGTTCCATGAGAGTGGAGATGACTACCAAGAAAAAGGAAAACAATAAGACTAATTTTCACACAAACTGGCATAATATATACAGCTGAAATACAGAAATTTCTATTTAGCCCTCAAGTAACAGATGATAGTACCTTATTTATAGATACATTCTCTTCAAGAGTAATCTATATCTCATCTCTGACTAGGAATTTTTTGCCCTATTATCATCACATTTACAAAGAGGTCTTATATTCTAGAGTTTTAATGAGGCATTCTTTCATTCTTCTGAGAAATACATATTAAGTGCAAACCCAGTAGACAGTGTTGAAAAACAAACCTCTTGCAATCCAAGGATGCTGAATGAGGATATTCTAATACAATGCAATAGAATATGTCACAGGTTCTTTAAAGAAAATAAAACCAGGTTTCAAGGAGTCAGTGGTAGGTGGTGTTTTTGTCCTGAGTGTCCAGAGAAGACCATCAGTCAGCTGATGTTTGAACTGATTCCTAAAGAAAAACAGAAGAGGTGTTAGCATGGTGTCGGGAGAAGTGTCTTCCTGGCACAGGGAGCTGCCACTGCTAAGGACCTGTGGAAAAGGCTGGTTCTACACGTTCAAATCCAAACAAGGAAGCCCGTGGGAAAGAAGAAGTGGCAAGTGGGGGTGTGATTAGAGACATTGTCGAGGATGTTAATGAACAAGGTGGTCTCTCTGCTACAGCTGAAACTTTAGTCAGCAGAGAATCCCTCCTTCATTGTGGTTCCTTGTTCATTATCAATTTAATTGTAAAACCATCCTTTGAATTTTGTCAGATCCCCTAGTTAGTTCCATCTGTTGACTGAATTCTGACCTCTGTATTATGTGTTATCTTAACATATGAGTCCAGGTCCTCTGCTTTAAGAACTCTGACTTCACAAGGCACAGGCATAGACACACACACACACAACTATGTCCTCCCGAGGACAATGGGAGGACAATTCTATAAACAATGTGTACTTTTTACCCAGAAATTCCAGTTTAAAAACTTCCCACGGAACAATAAACTTGGATTTTGTCTTGGGTATGGCCAATTTCTTTTGAGTATTTAGAGAAGAATGAAATGTATGAGAGAGAAAGAGAGAGAAATGAAATTGACATACGGACATTAAGGAAAATAAATATCCAAGAAACTCAAATGGCCCCTCAGACAATGCAATATAGATAAGTTTTCTTGCTTCATCAACATTCCAACTCCAGTGAACCTCTCAATGCCCAGGACAAGGGATAAAGAAAAAGTTTTCACAAGGGTATAAACAGTATGCTATGGTTATGTGCTACAGCTCCCCATAGAAGAAAATAAGCAAATGGAATAAAAATTATCAATTCAAAATTAGAAATAGACAAAAACAGCAAAAGTTGCAGATGTTTTACATGAAACGGGAGAAGACTTTTTTTCTTGGGAATTTTTCCTGTTTGTTTATCCCTGTTCATATGTAAGAACCTTAGCCTTACTGTCTACTTTACCAGAAGCTTTTTATGCCTTTCATTCCTTCTGATAAGGCTTCCCTGGTAGCTCAGTTGGTAAAGAAACTGCCTTCCAATGCAGAACACCACAGTTCAATCCCTTGTTGGGAAGATTCCTGGAGAAGGAAACGTCAACTGACTCCAGTAGCCTTGCCTGGGAAATACCGTGGACAGAGGAGCCCGGTGGGCTGCAATCCATGGGTCAAAAAAGTGTTGGATATGACATAGGGACTAAACTGCCACCATCATTGCTTCTGAGCTACCACTGTGCTGTGCTGTGCCCATTTGCTCAGTCATGTCCGACTCTTTGTGACTTCATGGACTATAGCCCAGAAGGCTCCTCTGTGCATGAGGATTCTTCCAGGCAAGAATATTGGAGTAGGTTACCGTGCCCGCCTATTACCCTGTAATTGGCAAGATTGATACTTGCATTTTTGAGTGCAAAGGTCACTTTATTTTTAGACCATAAATAAATACGTTCATATTAAAGAAAGCCAGAAGATAACCACAGGGATCTCCTATATCTGGTATCTGAACTACACTAGATTGGTCTTCAGGTGGCTTAACTTATATTTCCTGGCTTCACAAGGCACAGGCATAGACACACACACACACAACTATGTCCTCCCGAGGACAATGGGAGGACAATTCTATAAACAATGTGTACTTTTTACCCAGAAATTCCAGTTTAAAAACTTCCCACGGAACAATAAACTTGGATTTTGTCTTGGGTATGGCCAATTTCTTTGAGTATTTAGAGAAGAATGAAATGTATGAGAGAGAAAGAGAGAGAAATGAAATTGACATACGGACATTAAGGAAAATAAATATCCAAGAAACTCAAATGGCCCCTCAGACAATGCAATATAGATAAGTTTTCTTGCTTCATCAACATTCCAACTCCAGTGAACCTCTCAATGCCCAGGACAAGGGATAAAGAAAAAGTTTTCACAAGGGTATAAACAGTATGCTATGGTTATGTGCTACAGCTCCCCATAGAAGAAAATAAGCAAATGGAATAAAAATTATCAATTCAAAATTAGAAATAGACAAAAACAGCAAAAGTTGCAGATGTTTTACATGAAACGGGAGAAGACTTTTTTTCTTGGGAATTTTTCCTGTTTGTTTATCCCTGTTCATATGTAAGAACCTTAGCCTTACTGTCTACTTTACCAGAAGCTTTTTATGCCTTTCATTCCTTCTGATAAGGCTTCCCTGGTAGCTCAGTTGGTAAAGAAACTGCCTTCCAATGCAGAACACCACAGTTCAATCCCTTGTTGGGAAGATTCCCTGGAGAAGGAAACGTCAACTGACTCCAGTAGCCTTGCCTGGGAAATACCGTGGACAGAGGAGCCCGGTGGGCTGCAATCCATGGGTCAAAAAAGTGTTGGATATGACATAGGGACTAAACTGCCACCATCATTGCTTCTGAGCTACCACTGTGCTGTGCTGTGCCCATTTGCTCAGTCATGTCCGACTCTTTGTGACTTCATGGACTATAGCCCAGAAGGCTCCTCTGTGCATGAGGATTCTTCCAGGCAAGAATATTGGAGTAGGTTACCGTGCCCGCCTATTACCCTGTAATTGGCAAGATTGATACTTGCATTTTTGAGTGCAAAGGTCACTTTATTTTTAGACCATAAATAAATACGTTCATATTAAAGAAAGCCAGAAGATAACCACAGGGATCTCCTATATCTGGTATCTGAACTACACTAGATTGGTCTTCAGGTGGCTTAACTTATATTTCCTGGCTTACATCCTCCTGGACCCTCTCCTACAGTGTCTGTGGAGCTCTCAGACTCACCCGCCTGCAGATTAAGAAAGAAGGCTTTCCTTGTAGAAGTCAGAATTCCCCCTTAAACGATGAATAATGCAGACCGAGTTTTTGTCCCCACACAATACAACAAAGAGGGTGAAAATCGACCTTGATCTGTCAGCTAGATTCAGCTATAACTTTGCAAAAGCACCGACCACGAGCAAAGTGCCACTGCCTGAGGGACTGCAGCAGAGGAGATATTTACAGCTTCCCATGCCAGTTCAGAGGGCTTCCCAACAGTACTTTACTATTGAGGATGGCTCAACAGTAAAGAATCCACCTGCAATGCAGGAGCCACAGGAGACACAAGTTTGATTTCTGTGTCAGGAAAATACCCCGAAGGAGGGCATGACAACCCACTGCAGTACTTCTGCCTGGGGAATCCCATGCACAAAGGAGGCTGGTGGCCTACAGTGCTGGATTTACAAAGAGTCGAACACAACTGAAGTGAATTAACACACATACACGCATGTCAGCTAATTAGGCATATTTTTCCTCTTGTGACTCCATCCTTCAAGTACATAATTTCCCTTAGGACATTGAGCTGGACAGAATGGAATTCTTTTCTGTTGATTTTCTGTTCCTAGCACATTATATTGCAAGTTAAGTGAATGAGGTTTTTATCACATCTTCCCCTTTAGTTCTCCTGCATCCAAAGCCCCAGGGTTCCGAGTGTCATCACATCCCTGAGTTTAAAATTTTCTTTGAACCATGATATTGAGGATTTGCCTGTACCTACCACCTCTGGTCTTCAAAGCTTTGATTTGTGGCAGGACACAACCACTAAGATCTCTAAATCTACTATTCCCCTCTTGCTCCATGAGTATAAAATCTCAGATATTGTACTCTGGATTCACAACAGTTTTTAGAAGTCAGTGGCAAATTTTCCAGTTTTATCAGAAATCAAGAGCTGTCCTTTAGTTGTTCGTTATAAAATGTTGATAATGATAAGAAAGATAGTTATTCCTTGATATGATGTTAATATGACCTTAAACCAGGCTTCCCAAATGGTACTCGTGGTAAAGAATCCACCCACCAATTCAGCAAACATGAGACATGTGAGTTGAATCCTTGGGTTGGGAAGATCCCCTGGAGAAGGGCATGGTAACCCACTCCAGTATGTTAGCCTAGGAAATCCTATGGCCAGAGAAGCCTGGTGGGCTACAGTCCATGGGATTTCAATGAGTCCAACAGGACTCAGTGATTATAAACGGATCATAAACATGATCATAAACTGTTTTATGAAAGTATACTATGAAAGTGAAGTCATCTAGTCATGTTCAACTCTTTGCAACCCCATGGAGTATAGCCTGCCAGGCACCTTTGTCCATGGAATTCTCAAAGAATACTGGAGTAAGTATCC
Source organism: Tragulus kanchil (assembly GCA_022376925.1). Taxonomy (NCBI): domain Eukaryota; kingdom Metazoa; phylum Chordata; class Mammalia; order Artiodactyla; family Tragulidae; genus Tragulus; species Tragulus kanchil. The sequence goes on along the minus strand of JAIOJX010000029.1, from coordinate 19,246,274 downwards.
CAGGGATTGAACCTAGGTCTCCCACATTGCAGGTGGACTTTTTTTTTACCATCTGAGCCACCAAGGAAGCCCAATTATAGTGATTGCTAACTTTAATTTTTTAATTAATGCAATTTTTGGCCACTGCTATTGGTCTTTCACTTATTCATTTTCATCCATCTTTGTTCTTTTGACCTGTTTGGGCTTCCAAGTGCAGTGGCTTCTCTTGCTACAGAGCTCTGGCTCGGTAGTTGGACACATTGGACCAACCGCTCTGTGGTATGTGGAATCTTCCCAGGCCAGGGATTGAACCAGTGCCCTTTGCACTGCAAGATGGTGTCCTTACCCACTGGACCACCAGGGAAGCCCTAAGTAATGCATTTTTAAGGCAGTACTTTTAATGAACTCCATTCTCCACTGTGGAAATGGGACCCAGAAGGACACTTAATGTTGCACAACACATAAACCAAGTAAGAGTTGGTGTCTGGATTGTAATCTCTCAATTCTGAAGCTCTAGGGCAGAGATTCTCAACCAGACATGATTTTACCCATTGGGGTTATTTGGCAATATCTGAAGGGATGCTACTCATCTGTAAACCAGAGGTCAGCATACAATGTTAATAATTCTCCTGTCCAAAGCAACAGTAAGACTGTGAGAAATTCTATTCTAGACAGAACATGTACAAATTCACTGTGCACACGAATCACCAAGGTTTGTGATTCAAATGCAACTTGTGATTCCTCAGGTGTCTAATGGGTCCAGGGACTGTGTTTCTGATCGGTCCCTGCACCCAGATTCCAGCTCAAATTCTTTACACCCTGCAAAAAGAGGAACATCTTTAACACTACAAAAGGTGGTCCTTTTATACTTGCCATCCCAAATCATCTTTTCAGAGCCCATTGAATGGCTTTGTACCTTGGACTGTAGATGAAGGAGTTTGGTGTGGGGGTAATCACTGTGGTTACCACTTAACTCTGAGCAGAAGGGCATGAGTCCACAAGGCTGAGGGACACTGAAAGCCTGCCAGTTAAAGCAAGGATACAACTGAGAGGTGAGGTGCTCAGGTAATGGCATTCCCATGCAGAGGAAACTAACTTAGAGTAAGAGTGAAGGATCCCAGGTCAAACGTTACCACTCAGGAATATTATGGTTTCAAAGTACCTCATCATGTCATTAAGAAAGGTGTCACAATGGACAAGTTGGACCTCCTTCTTGATTTCACAAGACAAGTAGAGAACATTCAAGAAGACACAGAAAGACAGATGCAGCACTGGCTCTGTAACAAAGAGTGCAGGGCACTCATGAATCAAATACCAGAGCCAGCAGTGCAGGAAGCAGGGGGCTTCTTGGTGACAGTATAGTGCAGGTGTTGACAGATGGCCATGAAGTGCTTATAGGTCCCTGTGGTCAGTGCAATGTGGTCCAAATCTACAAAGGGTAGGTAAACGTACATTCCTAAGTTATGTCTTTGCCTTCTTGGGATTGCTGGTGAATATAAGGCATATCTAAAAAGAACACAGGTGGAGAAAAATTACGTGTGTGGAGGTGGGAGTCAGAGATGGTGGCCAGGATGACTATCAGCTTTCCCAACATGGTGTTCAGGTACATGGAGAGGAAATGTGAAAATACAAGGCACTGAAGTTCTGGTTTCACTGAGAATCACAGAGATTCTCAACCAGACATGATTTTACCCATTGGGGTTATTTGGCAATATCTGAAGGGATGCTACTCATCTGTAAACCAGAGGTCAGCATACAATGTTAATAATTCTCCTGTCCAAAGCAACAGTAAGACTGTGAGAAATTCTATTCTAGACAGAACATGTACAAATTCACTGTGCACACGAATCACCAAGGTTTGTGATTCAAATGCAACTTGTGATTCCTCAGGTGTCTAATGGGTCCAGGGACTGTGTTTCTGATCGGTCCCTGCACCCAGATTCCAGCTCAAATTCTTTACACCCTGCAAAAAGAGGAACATCTTTAACACTACAAAAGGTGGTCCTTTTATACTTGCCATCCCAAATCATCTTTTCAGAGCCCATTGAATGGCTTTGTACCTTGGACTGTAGATGAAGGAGTTTGGTGTGGGGGTAATCACTGTGGTTACCACTTAACTCTGAGCAGAAGGGCATGAGTCCACAAGGCTGAGGGACACTGAAAGCCTGCCAGTTAAAGCAAGGATACAACTGAGAGGTGAGGTGCTCAGGTAATGGCATTCCCATGCAGAGGAAACTAACTTAGAGTAAGAGTGAAGGATCCCAGGTCAAACGTTACCACTCAGGAATATTATGGTTTCAAAGTACCTCATCATGTCATTAAGAAAGGTGTCACAATGGACAAGTTGGACCTCCTTCTTGATTTCACAAGACAAGTAGAGAACATTCAAGAAGACACAGAAAGACAGATGCAGCACTGGCTCTGTAACAAAGAGTGCAGGGCACTCATGAATCAAATACCAGAGCCAGCAGTGCAGGAAGCAGGGGGCTTCTTGGTGACAGTATAGTGCAGGTGTTGACAGATGGCCATGAAGTGCTTATAGGTCCCTGTGGTCAGTGCAATGTGGTCCAAATCTACAAAGGGTAGGTAAACGTACATTCCTAAGTTATGTCTTTGCCTTCTTGGGATTGCTGGTGAATATAAGGCATATCTAAAAAGAACACAGGTGGAGAAAAATTACGTGTGTGGAGGTGGGAGTCAGAGATGGTGGCCAGGATGACTATCAGCTTTCCCAACATGGTGTTCAGGTACATGGAGGAAATGTGAAAATACAAGGCACTGAAGTTCTGGTTTCACTGAGAATCACAGAAGAAACTCTGAAATTTGTGTATAGTTTCCTAGTATCATCTGGCCTTCATCAACCTGTTGATTTCTGTCTCTTTGATAATAGTCATTCTAACAATGCTTCAGACACCTGAAGTGAAGAGCCAACTCATTGGAAAAGATTTGTTGGGAAAAATTGAGGGCAGGAGGAGAAGGGGACAACAGAGAATGAGATGCTTGGATGACATCTCTGATTCAATGGAAATGAGTTTGAGCAAGCTCCAGGAGATAGAGAAGGACAGGGAATCTGGCGTGCTGCAGTCCATGGGTTTGCAAATAGCACAACATGACTAAGAAACTGAACGACAAATTCTAACTGTGAAAAGTGTACCTCATTGTGGTTTTGGTTTCTATTTTTCTGAAGATTAATAAAGTTAAACCTTTTTCATGTGCCTGTTGGCATCTGTATGCCTTCCTTGGAGAAATAAAAATGTCTATTGAGGGTCTTCTACCCATTTTTAATATGGTTGCTTATTTTTGAATAGAGTTGACTAAATTTTTGTTGAATAACAGTCTCTTACAGGATTTGTGTTTTGCAAATAACTTTTACCATGAGTAGGTTGCCTTTTAGTTGTTTGTTGCTGCTTTCCTTCAGTGTACAAAGTTTTTTGTTTGATTAAGTTCTGTTTGTTTATCTTTATTTTACGTTTTTTTGTGACAAGGAGAAAAAATTCAAGAAGACACAGAAAGACAGATGCAGCACTGGCTCTGTAACAAAGAGTGCAGGGCACTCATGAATCAAATACCAGAGCCAGCAGTGCAGGAAGCAGGGGGCTTCTTGGTGACAGTATAGTGCAGGTGTTGACAGATGGCCATGAAGTGCTTATAGGTCCCTGTGGTCAGTGCAATGTGGTCCAAATCTACAAAGGGTAGGTAAACGTACATTCCTAAGTTATGTCTTTGCCTTCTTGGGATTGCTGGTGAATATAAGGCATATCTAAAAAGAACACAGGTGGAGAAAAATTACGTGTGTGGAGGTGGGAGTCAGAGATGGTGGCCAGGATGACTATCAGCTTTCCCAACATGGTGTTCAGGTACATGGAGAGGAAATGTGAAAATACAAGGCACTGAAGTTCTGGTTTCACTGAGAATCACAGAAGAAACTCTGAAATTTGTGTATAGTTTCCTAGTATCATCTGGCCTTCATCAACCTGTTGATTTCTGTCTCTTTGATAATAGTCATTCTAACAATGCTTCAGACACCTGAAGTGAAGAGCCAACTCATTGGAAAAGATTTGTTGGGAAAAATTGAGGGCAGGAGGAGAAGGGGACAACAGAGAATGAGATGCTTGGATGACATCTCTGATTCAATGGAAATGAGTTTGAGCAAGCTCCAGGAGATAGAGAAGGACAGGGAATCTGGCGTGCTGCAGTCCATGGGTTTGCAAATAGCACAACATGACTAAGAAACTGAACGACAAATTCTAACTGTGAAAAGTGTACCTCATTGTGGTTTTGGTTTCTATTTTTCTGAAGATTAATAAAGTTAAACCTTTTTCATGTGCCTGTTGGCATCTGTATGCCTTCCTTGGAGAAATAAAAATGTCTATTGAGGGTCTTCTACCCATTTTTAATATGGTTGCTTATTTTTGAATAGAGTTGACTAAATTTTTGTTGAATAACAGTCTCTTACAGGATTTGTGTTTTGCAAATAACTTTTACCATGAGTAGGTTGCCTTTTAGTTGTTTGTTGCTGCTTTCCTTCAGTGTACAAAGTTTTTTGTTTGATTAAGTTCTGTTTGTTTATCTTTATTTTTACGTTTCTTTTGCTTGAGTAAATACATCCCATGAAATATTTCTAAAACCAATGTCAAGGAACTACTGCCTATGTTTTATGCTATTACTTTTAATGTTTCAGGCTATGCATTTATCTTTAATCTATGTTTACTTCATCTTTGTATGTGACTTAAGAGAGTGGTTCAGTTGCATTTTTGCCCTGAAGTTGTCCATTGCAGAAAATATTTCTTTTCATTTTGTGATACAGTTACCAAAGGAGTAGGTACGGTCATATTTAATGCTTTTTTCCCCCTCTGCATATTATGCTATAATTGTTCAGTGAACTTTCCGGGTAGTTCAGTGATAAAGAATCCTCCTACCAAACAGGAGACATGGGTTCAATCGTGAGTAGGGAAGATCCCCTGGAGAAGGAAGTGGCAACCCAGTCCAGTATTCTTGCCTTGGAAATCTCACAGACAGAGGAACCTGGCTGGCTACAGTCCATGGGGTCACAAAGAGAAGGATGCAGCTTAACAACTAAACAGCAGTAGCATGGATGTTTAATAATCTAGTCTGATATACAGTTTCAGTTTGCTGCTTCTACCTGTTGATTTCATTTCTCGGGTAATTTTGCCTTTTCATTTCAAGTAGAAGAGAGCATTTCATCACTGCTTATAAGACAGTTCTGGGTGCTGAATTCTCTCAGCTTTTCTTTATCTGAGAGAGCCTTTATTTCTTCTTCATATCCAAAGGACACAATGGCTGGATAAAATATTCTTGACTGACAGTTTTTATATCACAATAGATTGAGTATGATATTCCATTCTCTCTTGGACTGCAGAGTCTCTCCTAAGAAATTTGTTGAGAACCTATTGGGGATGTCTTTGTAGGTTACTAATTTTTTTCTAGGTGCCTTTAACATTCTTTGATTCTGAAAAATATTTTTTGAAATGTAATTGATTTGCAATGTCATATCATTCTGGGTGTACAGCAGAGTGAAGTGTCTACATCTGCTTATATACATATATATTCTTTTTTTAGATTAACTTCCCATTATATTGAGCATATTTCTCTGTACTACACAGTAGATCAATATATATATATATATATGGATATATATATATATATATGGGTATATATATATATATATATATACATTCTCCCTTTCATTGACTTTTAAAACAAATCTATTGACCAATTTGTGTTTTGATTACAGTGAGTTTTTCTCTCTTTCTGTGGGTTTTTTCTAGTTGCACAGAGTTTGGGGCCTAACTCTTCATTACAGTTCATGTGCTTCTCATTGAGGCATCCTCTCTTATTGCAGAACGTGGGCTCAGTAGTGACTCTGTGGCATGTTGACTCTTCCGACATCAGGAATCAAATCCATGTCCTTACATTGACAGACAGATTCTTATCTACTATACCACCAGAGAAGTCCTCTCTTTCATTGACTGCTGACAGTACATATGTCTTAGATAAGGTCTTTGGCATTGAGACATTTACATGTTCTGTTATAGTACCTTTGTGGACTTGGACATTCAGTGCCTTCCAGAGACTTAGAAAACACTCCACTATTATTTCTGTAAATAATCTCTCTGTTCCTTTCTCCCTCTCTTCTGCTCTGGGACCCATTGTCCTTCTTACCTGTTCTAATTGAGTCAGAAGATTCTCAGAGAATATCTTTATTAAAAAAAAAGAATCTGTCTTCACATCTACCTGAATCATGCTACTTTTGAACTCACTATTTCTCTCCTCCAGATGGTCTCCTCCATTTCCAATTATTTTAAACTCATACTTCATCTCATTTAGTGAGCTGTTCAGCACCAGAATCTCTGTTTGTTTATATTTAAAAGTTTTCGTTGTTTTGGAAACTGTTCCTTATGTTCATTATTTTTATTCCTGAACTCACCAAAGTGTCCTTGTGAGTTTTCTTGTAGCTTGCTGAGCTTCTTCCTGATGCTATTTGAATTCTTACTTGTGATCACTTGTTTGGTCACAATCTTCCATGACATTAAGATCAGTTCATGGAAAACTAGTTACAGTCACTTTCATTTTATGATTCCATGGAATTTGTGCATTTGAAGGAGAAAACAGTTTTCTTATTTAGGTAAAGCCTGGTTTACTTTGATTCTAATAATTCAACTGATTGGTAACATACCAGAGATCCCTGTACATATTTCCATTAAATGACCTTGGAGCACAAGTTTTTGGTTTCTGTTACCTGAGCTTTTTAAGCTATATTTGAAAATCCATTTACCACCTTAGCACATGAACACGCCAGATCTGATCTGATCCTGGAAGCTAAGCAGTATCGGGCCTGTTTACTACTTGGATGGGAGAAACTCCATTTGTTGCAGTTTATGCAACAGAGGGGCCTGACAGAGCCATGGGCAGTACCCTGCCATCAGTGTTTGTGGCTTCAGGGTCACTGGCTACCTGGTGCTACTAGTGTCCCTATGTGACCAACCGCTTTGCTGAGGGAGTCCAAAATGCTGGGTGCTATTACCATATTCAAGATGACCTGGTCTGAGGTCCCAACCACCCTTGCTGCCTGGTTCCTGGGGCTGTAAGGTGCTGCTGCATCCAGTAGGCCCGTGTCACACATACCACTTCCACTGGTGCACCAGGTACTCGGGGTAATGGACTAAGCTGCCTCCACCATGGGGCAGGGACCAGGGTCACCTCCTCTCCAGTCCCCCTGGTTCCACCTTCTCTATGTGAAAAATCCACTCACCTTCAGATATACAACTGTGTTTACCTCTGGTCTCCTAATACGTTGGGTAGAAAAAAAGCTTTGTATAGTGATGCATGATTTACAAATTGTAAATTGAAGCGGAAGTGTCTCTACCACCATGATGCTGACATCACCAAAGATAAATTATTTTCCTACAAGCTATAAGTGTAAGATATTAAAACATGTATTTAATTTAAAGCCCAAAATTACATGTGAGCTGTTCAGCACCAGAATCTCTGTTTGTTTATATTTAAAAGTTTTCGTTGTTTTGGAAACTGTTCCTTATGTTCATTATTTTTATTCCTGAACTCACCAAAGTGTCCTTGTGAGTTTTCTTGTAGCTTGCTGAGCTTCTTCCTGATGCTATTTGAATTCTTACTTGTGATCACTTGTTTGGTCACAATCTTCCATGACATTAAGATCAGTTCATGGAAAACTAGTTACAGTCACTTTCATTTTATGATTCCATGGAATTTGTGCATTTGAAGGAGAAAACAGTTTTCTTATTTAGGTAAAGCCTGGTTTACTTTGATTCTAATAATTCAACTGATTGGTAACATACCAGAGATCCCTGTACATATTTCCATTAAATGACCTTGGAGCACAAGTTTTTGGTTTCTGTTACCTGAGCTTTTTAAGCTATATTTGAAAATCCATTTACCACCTTAGCACATGAACACGCCAGATCTGATCTGATCCTGGAAGCTAAGCAGTATCGGGCCTGTTTACTACTTGGATGGGAGAAACTCCATTTGTTGCAGTTTATGCAACAGAGGGGCCTGACAGAGCCATGGTCAGTACCCCTGCCATCAGTGTTTGTGGCTTCAGGGTCACTGGCTACCTGGTGCTACTAGTGTCCCTATGTGACCAACCGCTTTGCTGAGGGAGTCCAAAATGCTGGGTGCTATTACCATATTCAAGATGACCTGGTCTGAGGTCCCAACCACCCTTGCTGCCTGGTTCCTGGGGCTGTAAGGTGCTGCTGCATCCAGTAGGCCCGTGTCACACATACCACTTCCACTGGTGCACCAGGTACTCCGGGGTAATGGACTAAGCTGCCTCCACCATGGGGCAGGGACCAGGGTCACCTCCTCTCCAGTCCCCCTGGTTCCACCTTCTCTATGTGAAAAATCCACTCACCTTCAGATATACAACTGTGTTTACCTCTGGTCTCCTAATACGTTGGGTAGAAAAAAAGCTTTGTATAGTGATGCATGATTTACAAATTGTAAATTGAAGCGGAAGTGTCTCTACCACCATGATGCTGACATCACCAAAGATAAATTATTTTCCTACAAGCTATAAGTGTAAGATATTAAAACATGTATTTAAATTTAAAGCATTATACCATCTTAAAACATTTACTATTAGGATGAGCGATAATGAAGCAATAAGTAACTGAATACAGTAAAAACTCCTACAGAACTGAGGGCAAGTTAAAGAGTTACTCCATTGCCATCTCCTCCCAGCTAAGCAGGAGACTGACAGACGTGTTTGTTCCCACAGACTGTGACCCTGAACCACCTGGCTGGATAGGCAGTCAAGCTTTCTAGCAAGTCATCTTTCATCATGATGTGTGTACACATACATTTACATTTATAAAGAGTTGACCTTTGAACAACACAAAAGGGCTGGGACAATGGATCCTTGTACAGCTGAAAATCTGCCAATAACATTGTAGTCAATCCTTATTCACAATGCCGCACCCTCTCATTCAGTTTATCCTCGGAGGAAATTATATAACTTGCCATCAATTTCACTCTTCCTTTCTTTTATATGACTGCTGTCTTATGATGACACTGTCAACCAGGAAAAATTACTTGGGATATATATGTCATTTAAGAAAATATTATTCCTCATGTCACTCCATAAAATAGCAGTGTCCAGAAATTTCATATCCAAAGCTTGGAAATTTTTTAAATATCACAGGAAAGAAGCATAACTTTAAAATTCCCTACATCATAGTCTAAAAAGAAAGCTTAATAAAGTGAGTAACTTGGAAATTTTTTGTATAAAAAAATGGGAAACAAAAGAAAGGATAACTTTAAAAGGGGCTGTAAGGTGCTGCTGCATCCAGTAGGCCCGTGTCACACATACCACTTCCACTGGTGCACCAGGTACTCGGGGTAATGGACTAAGCTGCCTCCACCATGGGGCAGGGACCAGGGTCACCTCCTCTCCAGTCCCCCTGGTTCCACCTTCTCTATGTGAAAAATCCACTCACCTTCAGATATACAACTGTGTTTACCTCTGGTCTCCTAATACGTTGGGTAGAAAAAAAGCTTTGTATAGTGATGCATGATTTACAAATTGTAAATTGAAGCGGAAGTGTCTCTACCACCATGATGCTGACATCACCAAAGATAAATTATTTTCCTACAAGCTATAAGTGTAAGATATTAAAACATGTATTTAAATTTAAAGCATTATACCATCTTAAAACATTTACTATTAGGATGAGCGATAATGAAGCAATAAGTAACTGAATACAGTAAAAACTCCTACAGAACTGAGGGCAAGTTAAAGAGTTACTCCATTGCCATCTCCTCCCAGCTAAGCAGGAGACTGACAGACGTGTTTGTTCCCACAGACTGTGACCCTGAACCACCTGGCTGGATAGGCAGTCAAGCTTTCTAGCAAGTCATCTTTCATCATGATGTGTGTACACATACATTTACATTTATAAAGAGTTGACCTTTGAACAACACAAAAGGGCTGGGACAATGGATCCTTGTACAGCTGAAAATCTGCCAATAACATTGTAGTCAATCCTTATTCACAATGCCGCACCCTCTCATTCAGTTTATCCTCGGAGGAAATTATATAACTTGCCATCAATTTCACTCTTCCTTTCTTTTATATGACTGCTGTCTTATGATGACACTGTCAACCAGGAAAAATTACTTGGGATATATATGTCATTTAAGAAAATATTATTCCTCATGTCACTCCATAAAAATAGCAGTGTCCAGAAATTTCATATCCAAAGCTTGGAAATTTTTTAAATATCACAGGAAAGAAGCATAACTTTAAAATTCCCTACATCATAGTCTAAAAAGAAAGCTTAATAAAGTGAGTAACTGAAATGGTATAAAGAAGTTGAATGTTGTAAAATGGATATCCAGGAAAATACATAGAAGGAGCAAATTTTATTCCAGAATGATTAAAGTGTCACAATTACTGGCTCTCAGGGGTTGAGCAAAGCAATCAATTGGTCTTTTTATATGTAATGTTCCACAGGCTCTCTTCAGAGCCCCCTGTATGTCTTTGTTCCTCAGAGTGTAGATGAAAGGATTCAGCATGGGGGTGACCACCATGTACATCACTGAGGCTGTGGCACTTGAGTGGGAGATGTGAGTAACAGCCGAGCTGAGGTACACGCCTACACCTGTGCAATAAAATAGCAAGACAACTGAGAGGTGAGACGCACAGGTGGAGAATGCTTTATACTTCCCCTGACTGGATGAGATTTCTTGTATGGAAGAGACTATCCTGTAGTAAGAGTAAAGGATACCAGCAAATGGCCCACAACCTAGTAGCACTGAAGCCAAATAAATCACCAGGTCATTAAGAAAAGTATCAGAACAGGCAAGTTGGATCATCTGATCGAGTTCACAGAAAAAGTGGGGAATTTCCACCTTTGGATAGAAGATCAATCTCAAAGCCATAAAGCTTTGTAACAAGGAATACATAGCACTCAACATCCAGGACACCAGAACCAGCAGTCCACAGAGCTGGGGGTTCATGATGACCATGTAGTGCAGTGGGTGACAGATGGCCACATATCTGTCATAGGCCATCACAGTGAGGAGGAAGTCATCTAATCCTGCAAAGAAGATGTAAAAATATATCTGGGTGATGCAACCTTCATAGGTGATGACTTTGTTCTGGGTCTGGATGTTCCACAGCATCTTTGGGATAGTGGTGGATGTGAAACAGATGTCTGCAAAGGACAGGTTGGAGAGGAAGAAGTACATGGGTGTATGGAGATGGGAATCTGAGCTGACGGCCAGGATGATGAGCAGGTTTCCAAAGAGAGTGATCAGGTACATGGAGAGGAAAAGCCCAAATATCAGTTGCTGCAGTTCTGGATCCTCTGAGAATCCCAGAAGAAGAAATTCAGAAGTTTGTGTTTTATTACCTGGTTCCATGTGGTGAAGGTGACTACCAGGAAAAATAAAAAGAACATGAACAATTTTCATAAAAATTGTCATTACCCACATAAGCAAAATGGTATAATTTCTACCTTGCAGCAAATAAATCAATATCTTGTATTTAGAAAAGTTCTGTTTCATCTCTAACTAGGCATGACTGCCTCACTGTCAGCATATTCCCAAAGAAATCATGCATTCTACTGTTGTAATGAGAAATACATTCATACGTTTGAAGAATACATATTGAGGGTCAGTCATGTTGAAAACACATACTGTTGTTTTTTAATCACTAAGTCATGTCCAACTATTTTGACACCCTATGGACTGTCAACAGATTCCTCAGTCAGCGGGATTTCCCCAGGAAGTATACTTCAATAGGTTACCATTTCCTTTTCCAGGTGATCTTTTTGACCCAGGGATCGAACCCACCTCTCCTGCATTGCACGCAGTCTTTACCACTGAGTCACCTGGTAAGTCCCTCCAAACACAGATAGTTAACAAATTTATGATGCTGCATAGCATAAGTTTCACAATCTAGTGATGGTGAAAGAGGATGTCCAAATAAAATATTATATAATATGCCATGTGATAAATGTGCTAGGATGAAAACAAAACTAGATCCAAACGAGAGTAGTAGGAGATAGTTTCCTGTACTGAGTGCCAAGTAAGGCCAGCAAGTAAGGTGAGAATTGAAGAGTTACCTCAAGAAAGGGAGAGAAGAATCTAGTGTGGTATCAGCAGAAATGTGTGCCTGGCTGAGGGAAAGACCACTGCAAGGGCCCTAAGGAAAATGCTTCTTCCTTGCACTTTATGAATTGAGTTGCAAAATGCATCCTATGAATTAAAGCAGCTCCCATCCTTAGTACCTTGTGATGATTGAGTTTTGGGCTCTGCGATATAAGTCACCTTAATATACGAGTCCAGATCCCTCTGCTTTATGAGTTGCTCCCACTCCAGGAGGCATAACCACACACACACACACACACACACACACACACACACACACAAAACTATGTCTTCCTGGGCTATGTTCCATCACCCATTTCTCATCCAGAACCACCCTCCTCACACCATACACCATTATACCTCAAGCTGGTCAGATCAGATCATCATTCCAATAGAGAATGGATAAATGATTCCCAGAAATTCCAATTCATAAACTGCTCATGGGCCAGTAAATTTGGGGTTAAGTTTTATGATCACTTTCCACTCTGTATTGTAGAGAACCAACGGGAATCTGCTGTGGGACTAGAGTTCAAGTAGGGGTTCTGGAGCAATGTAGGGGCCGGATGGTGAGGGATATGGTAGGGAAGTTCAAGAGGGGGGAAGCATTTGTATACCTATGGCTGATTCATGCCAACAACAAAACTCTGCAATAAATGAAGATAAATAGAAATCTAAAAAGCCTCTGTGTGTGACAGGGAGAGAGAGCAAGAGAGAGGAGAGAGAACTAACACAGACATTAGAAGGTAAATATTTAATAGGCTCTAATGATCCCTGAGATTATGTGATTAATTAATACTTCTTTGGTTTGGCAACATTCCAAGTTCAGTTGTCTGCCTTTTACACACAGGAAGAATAATTTTAGAAAAATACCTTTTTATATTGACAGAAACAGTTATAGTTTTTAATAAAAGACAGCTGACAAATTCAACTATCTCCAAAATAAAAATGAGCAAAGTGAATAAACTGACAAAAATGAATGTACGAATGATAACAACAATAGTTTCATATGTTTTATTTTTCCTGAAACTTTTCCATTCATTTGACCAATTTTTATTGTTCTATAGGGAATGAGTGCTTTCTAGGTGGCAAAGAACCCATCTGCCAATGAGGAGACATAACAGACAAGGGTTCAATCCCTGGATGAGGAAGATCCCCTTAAGAAGGGCACAGGGACCCACAGGCAACTCACTTCAGTATTCTTGCCTGAAGGATCCCATGGGCAGAGGAGCCTGGTGGGATATAGTCCATGGGGTTGCAAAGAATTAAATACTGAATGACCACAACCATGCTTTCTAACTGAGCTTCCAATATTTCCATCTAATTGACAACAATGACACTTTCAATTTCAAGTGCAAGCTTCAGTTTGTTTGTAGACTATAAATAAATGCATTTATTTTAGGAAAGCCAGAATACAACCACAAAGACCTCTGGGATCTGGGCTATGCTAAATGGGTCCTCAGATGACCATGTACACACTCCTGGCTTCTGTCCTCTCTGATCCTCTCCTGCAGTGTTTGTGGAGCTCTCAGACTCACCTGCCTGCAGATTAAGAGAGAAGGCTTTCCCTGGAGAAGACAAAATTCCTCCTTAAAAAAAAGAAAAATTTCTCCTTAAAAACATTAACAATGCCGACCAAATTTTCCCCCCAAGAATGGCACAGGTTGATGATAAAAATCAAGCATTTGTTACATGACAGATGTAGAACTTCAAAATCAAGAACCAGGTCCTCACAAACCAAGTGCGAAAGGCTGAGGGACTGCCGAAGAGGAGATATTTACAGCTTCCTGGGTCAGCTCATTAGGCATGTTTTCCCTCTTCTTACTTCAACCTTTAAATTCATGATTTCCCTTGGTGACACTCTGCTGGACAGAATGGATTGTTTTTTTTCCTGATGATTCTATACTCCTAAGAGACTGCAATAGATGTTAGATGAATTCATTTTTTATTACTCTTTCCCTTTTGATTCTATTGCTTCCAAAACTCTAAGGTTTCCAGTGTGTCATCACGTCCCAGAGTATAAAATGTTCTTTAAACTGTAACATTGAGGATTTGTCTTGACCAGGTCCCCTGGATCTTCAAAGTTTTGATTTGTGGCAGGGACACAACCACTGAAATCACTCCAAATTACTATTCTCCTCTTCAAAAAAGGGGATACCCTTGCTCCTTTGGTATAAAACCAGGGTTATTATACTCCCAGAATTCATAATATTTTTCTAAGTCAAATAGAAATGTCCCACTTATATCAGAACTTAAAACCTAATGAGGAGACATAACAGACAAGGGTTCAATCCCTGGATGAGGAAGATCCCCTTAAGAAGGGCACAGGGACCCACAGGCAACTCACTTCAGTATTCTTACCTGAAGGATCCCATGGGCAGAGGAGCCTGGTGGGATATAGTCCATGGGGTTGCAAAGAATTAAATACTGAATGACCACAACCATGCTTTCTAACTGAGCTTCCAATATTTCCATCTAATTGACAACAATGACACTTTCAATTTCAAGTGCAAGCTTCAGTTTGTTTGTAGACTATAAATAAATGCATTTATTTTAGGAAAGCCAGAATACAACCACAAAGACCTCTGGGATCTGGGCTATGCTAAATGGGTCCTCAGATGACCATGTACACACTCCTGGCTTCTGTCCTCTCTGATCCTCTCCTGCAGTGTTTGTGGAGCTCTCAGACTCACCTGCCTGCAGATTAAGAGAGAAGGCTTTCCCTGGAGAAGACAAAATTCCTCCTTAAAAAAAAGAAAAATTTCTCCTTAAAAACATTAACAATGCCGACCAAATTTTCCCCCCAAGAATGGCACAGGTTGATGATAAAAATCAAGCATTTGTTACATGACAGATGTAGAACTTCAAAATCAAGAACCAGGTCCTCACAAACCAAGTGCGAAAGGCTGAGGGACTGCCGAAGAGGAGATATTTACAGCTTCCTGGGTCAGCTCATTAGGCATGTTTTCCCTCTTCTTACTTCAACCTTTAAATTCATGATTTCCCTTGGTGACACTCTGCTGGACAGAATGGATTGTTTTTTTTCCTGATGATTCTATACTCCTAAGAGACTGCAATAGATGTTAGATGAATTCATTTTTTATTACTCTTTCCCTTTTGATTCTATTGCTTCCAAAACTCTAAGGTTTCCAGTGTGTCATCACGTCCCAGAGTATAAAATGTTCTTTAAACTGTAACATTGAGGATTTGTCTTGACCAGGTCCCCTGGATCTTCAAAGTTTTGATTTGTGGCAGGGACACAACCACTGAAATCACTCCAAATTACTATTCTCCTCTTCAAAAAAGGGGATACCCTTGCTCCTTTGGTATAAAACCAGGGTTATTATACTCCCAGAATTCATAATATTTTTCTAAGTCAAATAGAAATGTCCCACTTATATCAGAACTTAAAACCTATCCTTTAATCCTCATTACTGAATATTTGCAATCAAAGAAAACTATTTATATGTTGATATACACCATAGACTACCACAGCAGATTTTCTGTGTGTCTGTGCTATACTCAGTCTTGTCTGAGTCTTTGTGACCTCATGGAGTTTAGCTCACCATGATCCTCTGCCCATGAAACGTCCCAGACACGAATACAGGACTGGGATGCCATTCCTTTCACCTGGGGATATTCCCAGCACAGGAATCAAATTCACGTCTGCTGCATTGCAGGGTGATTCTTTACTGTCTGAACCACCAGACAAGAGAATAGTATGAAGAATGTTTGGCTATATTAAGAACACTAACGCTGGCATAATTTGGGTGCCCCAGAAGGAAAAGCCATAAAGAGGAGGCAATGAAAAATGTATTTGATCAAATTATGACTGAAAACTTCCTAAATCTGAATAAAGAAACAGATTGAGGTACCAGAAGCCAAAAGAGTCAACCAAAAATGACAACAACAACAACAAAAAAAACTACACAAAAATGTATCAATTAAAACCACAAAGCTAAAGATTTGGGTTTCTAAATGCAGCACAAAACTATGGAGAACCATAAGTCTATCTACTGATTTTTTTTCTTTTTTTCTTTCTTTCTTTCCTTTCATTTTTTTCAGAAACTTTGCCTGATAGAAGAGAGAGGCATGATGTATTTAAAGTGCTCAAAGAGAAAAACCTGCAAATGAAGGTATTTGACCCAGCAAGATAATCATTTAGAATTGAAGGGGAGATACAGAAGTTTTCAGACAAGCAAACAATAAGACTTTCCCAATTGTGAACCTACTCTAGAAGGAAAGATACAGGATCTTCCCTAAGGAGGAAAGGAAAAGACATAACAAGAATATATAGACAAAAAAAAAAAAATCCCACTAGCCACAACAAAAGTATAGAAAGGCTGAGGGTCAAAATACTTAAGCTAGTATGAAAATTTCAAGATAAAAACACTTCTGAAATCAAGTATAGCTGAAATAAGAATCAAAGGAATAAATAGGGAAGTATCAAAATGACATCAAAGGCACAAAATGTAGGGCAGAGAGTGAAAATGTATGCTTTTAGAATGTATACCAACTTCAAAGACAACCATTTCTAAAATGTAGATAAGTTTGTATGTCATCATATAAAGACCCTCTGTTTACCATACATCAAAACTCTATACTATATATACAAAAAGTAGAGAGAAAGGAACACAAGCATATCACTAAATAAACTCATAAGAACAAAATTCTTCTTTATAAGAGAAGAAACACAAGAAAGGAAAAAACAAAGTACTATGAAAACAAATAGCAAACAAGGAATTAATTAGCAATAAATAATACCTACCAATAATCTCTTACCAGCAAGTAGACTAAATGCTCTAATACAAGCACTTTATCCTTACTAAATTCCTCATAAGTCTATGTTGCTCCAAAAAAGAATTGGAATTTCCAAACATTTTCAATCCAATGGTAGGGAAATTATGGAGCAAGAGGAAAAAAAAAAAAACCTGTCTATATATGTGACTGACGATAATACTTAATAAAGACAGTTACTAAAATTGTATCAAGATGCTAAATTCAAAGAAGAAAAGAAAAAAATCCAGGGGATATTTACAAAGAGCAAATTTTATTCCATGATGATCAAAGAATCACAATTTCTGTTTCCGAGGCTATGGGGGGTGCAATCCATAATTGGTCATTACATATTTTGAATTGAATACCATCTATTTAGAGCCTGCTTAATATCTTGATTTCTCATACTATAGATGAAGGGGTTCAGCATAGGTGTGACCACAGTGTACATAACGGAGGCGATCGTACTTGAATGTGAGCTGTGGGTCGAAGCCGAACTAAGGAACACTCCTAAGGCTGTAAAATAAAATAGGGAGACAACCGAGAGGTGGGACACACAGGTGGAAAATGCTTTATACTTCCCCTGAACTGATGAGATCTTATATATGCATAACAAGAATATATAGACAAAAAAAAATCCCACTAGCCACAACAAAAGTATAGAAAGGCTGAGGGTCAAAATACTTAAGCTAGTATGAAAATTTCAAGATAAAAACACTTCTGAAATCAAGTATAGCTGAAATAAGAATCAAAGGAATAAATAGGGAAGTATCAAAATGACATCAAAGGCACAAAATGTAGGGCAGAGAGTGAAAATGTATGCTTTTAGAATGTATACCAACTTCAAAGACAACCATTTCTAAAATGTAGATAAGTTTGTATGTCATCATATAAAGACCCTCTGTTTACCATACATCAAAACTCTATACTATATATACAAAAAGTAGAGAGAAAGGAACACAAGCATATCACTAAATAAACTCATAAGAACAAAATTCTTCTTTATAAGAGAAGAAACACAAGAAAGGAAAAAACAAAGTACTATGAAAACAAATAGCAAACAAGGAATTAATTAGCAATAAATAATACCTACCAATAATCTCTTACCAGCAAGTAGACTAAATGCTCTAATACAAGCACTTTATCCTTACTAAATTCCTCATAAGTCTATGTTGCTCCAAAAAAGAATTGGAATTTCCAAACATTTTCAATCCAATGGTAGGGAAATTATGGAGCAAGAGGAAAAAAAAAAAAACCTGTCTATATATGTGACTGACGATAATACTTAATAAAGACAGTTACTAAAATTGTATCAAGATGCTAAATTCAAAGAAGAAAAGAAAAAAATCCAGGGGATATTTACAAAGAGCAAATTTTATTCCATGATGATCAAAGAATCACAATTTCTGTTTCCGAGGCTATGGGGGGTGCAATCCATAATTGGTCATTACATATTTTGAATTGAATACCATCTATTTAGAGCCTGCTTAATATCTTGATTTCTCATACTATAGATGAAGGGGTTCAGCATAGGTGTGACCACAGTGTACATAACGGAGGCGATCGTACTTGAATGTGAGCTGTGGGTCGAAGCCGAACTAAGGAACACTCCTAAGGCTGTAAAATAAAATAGGGAGACAACCGAGAGGTGGGACACACAGGTGGAAAATGCTTTATACTTCCCCTGAACTGATGAGATCTTATATATGCAGGAAATGATTTTAGAGTAGGAGTAACAGATACCAGCAAAAGGACCAACACCCATCAGGACAGCTGCAAAATACATCACAAGGTTATTCAGAAAGTTGTCAGAACTGGAAAGTTGGACCACCTGACTGAGTTCACAGAAAAAGTGGGGAATATGCATTTCGAGACAGAAGGACAATTGCAGGACCATTAAGCTATGTAGCAAGGAATACAAGGCAATAGTTACCCAGGAGATCAGAACCAGCAGTCCACAGAGCCAAGGACTCATGATGACCATGTAGTGCAAAGGATGGCAGATGGCCACATACCGGTCATAGGCCATCACTGTCAGGAGAATGTCATCCAATCCTGCACAGAGAATGTAAAAATATATCTGGGTGATGCAGCCTTCATAGGTGATGACTTTTCTCTGGGTCTGGATGTTCCAGAGCATCTTTGGGATGGTGGTGGAGGTGAAACAGATGTCGACAAAGGACAGGTTGGAGAGGAAGAAGTACATGGGAGTGTGGAGGTGGGAGTCCAAGCCGACGGTCAGAATGATGAGCAGGTTTCCAAAGACAGTGATCAGGTACATGGAGAGGAAAAGTCCAAATATGAGGGGCTGCAGTTCTTGTTCTTCTGAAAGTCCCAGAAGAAGAAATTCTGAAACTGGTGTATTGTTCCCTGGTTCCATGAGGGTGGAGATGACTACCAAGAAAAAAGAAAATAATATGACTAATTTTGACACAAACTGGCATAATTAACATAGCTAAAATCTCTATTTAGCCATCAAATAACATACCTTATTTATAGGTAAATTCTCTTTAAGAGTAATCTACACCTCATCTCTGACTAGTAATTTTTGATCCTTATCATCACATTTACAAAGAGGTCTTATAGAATTTTAAAATGGGGTGTTCCTTTATTCATTTGAAAAATACATATTAAGTGCAAACCCAGTAGAGAATGTTGAAAAACAAAACTTTTGCAATCCAAGAATGCTGAATGAGGATATTCAAATAAAATCTGATAGAATATGTCACGGGTTCTGTAATGAAAATAAAGCCAGGTTTTAAGGCATCAGTAGTAGGTGGTGTTATTTCGTCCTTTGTGTCCAGGGAAGACCATCAGCCAGCTGCTGTTTGAACAGATTTCTAAAGAACGACAGAGGAGGTGTTAGTATGGTGTCAGGAGAAGTGTCTGCCTGGAAGAGGAGCTGCCACCGCTAAGGACCTGAGGAAGATGCTGGTTCTACATGTTCAGATCCAAACAAGGAAATCAGTGGCAGAGAAAAATAGAATGATGGTTTGTGATTAGAGACATTGTCAGGGCCATAGCTGTCACAATCCAACCCCCTGATGACCATGTAGTGCAAAGGATGGCAGATGGCCACATACCGGTCATAGGCCATCACTGTCAGGAGAATGTCATCCAATCCTGCACAGAGAATGTAAAAATATATCTGGGTGATGCAGCCTTCATAGGTGATGACTTTTCTCTGGGTCTGGATGTTCCAGAGCATCTTTGGGATGGTGGTGGAGGTGAAACAGATGTCGACAAAGGACAGGTTGGAGAGGAAGAAGTACATGGGAGTGTGGAGGTGGGAGTCCAAGCCGACGGTCAGAATGATGAGCAGGTTTCCAAAGACAGTGATCAGGTACATGGAGAGGAAAAGTCCAAATATGAGGGGCTGCAGTTCTTGTTCTTCTGAAAGTCCCAGAAGAAGAAATTCTGAAACTGGTGTATTGTTCCCTGGTTCCATGAGGGTGGAGATGACTACCAAGAAAAAAGAAAATAATATGACTAATTTTGACACAAACTGGCATAATTAACATAGCTAAAATCTCTATTTAGCCATCAAATAACATACCTTATTTATAGGTAAATTCTCTTTAAGAGTAATCTACACCTCATCTCTGACTAGTAATTTTTGATCCTTATCATCACATTTACAAAGAGGTCTTATAGAATTTTAAAATGGGGTGTTCCTTTATTCATTTGAAAAATACATATTAAGTGCAAACCCAGTAGAGAATGTTGAAAAACAAAACTTTTGCAATCCAAGAATGCTGAATGAGGATATTCAAATAAAATCTGATAGAATATGTCACGGGTTCTGTAATGAAAATAAAGCCAGGTTTTAAGGCATCAGTAGTAGGTGGTGTTATTTCGTCCTTTGTGTCCAGGGAAGACCATCAGCCAGCTGCTGTTTGAACAGATTTCTAAAGAACGACAGAGGAGGTGTTAGTATGGTGTCAGGAGAAGTGTCTGCCTGGAAGAGGGAGCTGCCACCGCTAAGGACCTGAGGAAGATGCTGGTTCTACATGTTCAGATCCAAACAAGGAAATCAGTGGCAGAGAAAAAATAGAATGATGGTTTGTGATTAGAGACATTGTCAGGGATGCTGAGGAACAAGATGGTCTCCCTGCTATAGCTGAAACTTCAGTCTACAGGGAATCCCTCCTTCTATGTGGTGCCTTGCACAGTTTCAATTTAATTGTAAAACCATCCTTTGAATTTTGTCAGAGCCTCTAGTTAGTTCCCTCTGTTGACTGAATTCTGACCTCTGTATTATGTGTTATCTTAACATATGAGTCCACATCCTCTGCTTTAAGAACTCCTCTCACTTCACAAGGCACAGGCACAAACGCACACACACACACACACACTCACTCACTCACTCACTCACAAGTATGTCCTCCTAAGTTGTGTTCCTATTATACATTTCTGACTCATGTCCACTCTTCTTAGGCCATGACTAATGACTTCTCAAGATGGTCATATCACATTATTATTCTCTTAAAGAAAGTGCTAAATTTACCTAGGTATCCCGGTTTATAAACTTACCATGGAGAAATAAACTTGGAGGTTTTTTGGGTATGGCGAATCTCTACTCAATAGTTTGATAAGAATAAAAAGTATGAGAGAGAGAGAGAAATAAAATTGACATACAGACATTAAAGAAAAAAATGTCCAATAAACTCGAATGACCCCTCAAACAATACAATGAAGAAACGTTTCCTGCTTTATCAACATTCTGACTCCAGTGACATCTCTCAATGCCCAGGAAAAATAATAAAGAATAATATATTCTTCCAAGGATATAAACAGTATGATATGGTTATGTGTTACAGCTTCTCCTAGGGGAAAATAAACAAATAGAATAAAAACTACCATTTCAAAATTAGAAGTAGACAGAGAAACAACAAAAGTTGCAGATGTTTTATATGAAGCAGCAGTAGTAGGTGGTGTTATTTCGTCCTTTGTGTCCAGGGAAGACCATCAGCCAGCTGCTGTTTGAACAGATTTCTAAAGAACGACAGAGGAGGTGTTAGTATGGTGTCAGGAGAAGTGTCTGCCTGGAAGAGGGAGCTGCCACCGCTAAGGACCTGAGGAAGATGCTGGTTCTACATGTTCAGATCCAAACAAGGAAATCAGTGGCAGAGAAAAAATAGAATGATGGTTTGTGATTAGAGACATTGTCAGGGATGCTGAGGAACAAGATGGTCTCCCTGCTATAGCTGAAACTTCAGTCTACAGGGAATCCCTCCTTCTATGTGGTGCCTTGCACAGTTTCAATTTAATTGTAAAACCATCCTTTGAATTTTGTCAGAGCCTCTAGTTAGTTCCCTCTGTTGACTGAATTCTGACCTCTGTATTATGTGTTATCTTAACATATGAGTCCACATCCTCTGCTTTAAGAACTCCTCTCACTTCACAAGGCACAGGCACAAACGCACACACACACACACACACTCACTCACTCACTCACTCACAAGTATGTCCTCCTAAGTTGTGTTCCTATTATACATTTCTGACTCATGTCCACTCTTCTTAGGCCATGACTAATGACTTCTCAAGATGGTCATATCACATTATTATTCTCTTAAAGAAAGTGCTAAATTTACCTAGGTATCCCGGTTTATAAACTTACCATGGAGAAATAAACTTGGAGGTTTTTTGGGTATGGCGAATCTCTACTCAATAGTTTGATAAGAATAAAAAGTATGAGAGAGAGAGAGAGAAATAAAATTGACATACAGACATTAAAGAAAAAAATGTCCAATAAACTCGAATGACCCCTCAAACAATACAATGAAGAAACGTTTCCTGCTTTATCAACATTCTGACTCCAGTGACATCTCTCAATGCCCAGGAAAAATAATAAAGAATAATATATTCTTCCAAGGATATAAACAGTATGATATGGTTATGTGTTACAGCTTCTCCTAGGGGAAAATAAACAAATAGAATAAAAACTACCATTTCAAAATTAGAAGTAGACAGAGAAACAACAAAAGTTGCAGATGTTTTATATGAAGCAGCAGAAGATATTTTTTGTTAGGGATTATTCCTATTTGTTTATCCCTGTTCATATATAAGATACTTAGACTTATTGTCTACTTTACCAGAAGCTTTTTTGCCTCTCATTCCTTCTAATGAGCCTTCCCTGGTAGTTCAGATGGTGAAGAAATTGTGTGCCAGTGCAAAAGACCACAATTCAATCCCTTGGTCGGGAAAATCCCCAGGAGAAGGAAACATCAACTGACTCCAATAACCTTGCCTGGGAAATACCATGGACAGAGGAGCCCAATGGGCTACAGTCCATAGGGTTGCAAAAGTGTTGGACATGACTTAAGGCCTAAACTACCACCACCATTCCTTCTAAATGAGATTCCACTGTGCTGTGCTGTGCTACGTTGCTCAGTCATGTCTGCCTCTTGGCAACTCCATGGACTGTAGCCCACCAGGTTCCTCTGTCCGTGGGGATTCTCCAGGCAAGAATACTGGAATAGATTACCATACCCACCTATTACACTCTAATTGTCAAGATTGACACTTGTGCATTCAAGTGCAAAGTTCACTTTATTTGGAGACCAGAAATAAATACATTCATATTAGGAAAGCCAGAGACAACCACAGGGATCTCTGGTATCTGGACTATGCTAGATTGGTCTTGAGGTGACTT
This sequence comes from Tragulus kanchil, assembly GCA_022376925.1. Taxonomy (NCBI): domain Eukaryota; kingdom Metazoa; phylum Chordata; class Mammalia; order Artiodactyla; family Tragulidae; genus Tragulus; species Tragulus kanchil. Next base: position 19,222,714 of record JAIOJX010000029.1, on the reverse strand, counting down.
TAGGTATATCTTCCTGGCTTCCATCCTCTCAGACCCTCTCCTACAGTGTCCGTGGATCTCTCAGACTCACCTGCCTGTAGATTAAGAAAGAAGCCTTCCCTTGTAGAAGTCAAAATTCCTTCCGAAGTGATGAATGATGCAGACTAAATTTTTGTCCCCACACAAGACAACAGGAAGGGTGAAAATCAACAGTGATATACCAACTTTATTCAGCTGGCTTTTGCAAAAGCAAAGATCATGACCAAAGTGCCACAGGCTGAGGGAGTGCAGCAGTAGAGATATTTACAGCTTCCCATGTCAGTTCAGAGGGCTTCCCAGGTGGCTCAGCAGTAAAGAAACCACCTGCAGTGCAGGAGCCACAGGAGACACAAGTTTGATTCCTGTATCAGGAAAATCCCCTGGAGGAGGGCATGGCAACCCGCTCCAGTGCTCATGCCTGGGGAATCTCATGGACAGAGGAGCCTGCTGGACTATAGTCCATGGGGCCCCAAACAGTCGGACACGACTGAAGCAAATTAGCACACACACACACGTGTCAGGTAATTAGGCACGTTTGCCCCTTTTGCTGTTTCCTTTAGACACTCGGCTGGACAGAATGGATTTTTTTTCTCTTGATTCTCTGTTCCTAGGTCATTGCCTTATAAGTTAGGTGAAAAAAATTTCATCATTCCTTCCTCTTCAATTCTCCTGCATCCAAAGCCCTAGGATTCCAGGACTGTCATCACCTCCCTGAGGTCAAATTTTTTTTTAAACCATAATATTGAACGTTGTCTTGACTAATCCTGTCGGGTCTTCAAAGGTTTGATTTGTGGCTGGACACAACCACAGGAATCTCCAAAAACTACCATTCCCTGTAAACTGATACAACCACTATGGAAAACAGTATGGAGACTCCTCAAAAACTAGGAATAGAAGCACCATATGATCCGGCAATCCCACTACAAGGCATATACCCCAAGGAAATCAAAATTGAAAGAGACACATGTGCCCCATTGCTATTGCAGCACTATTTGCAACAGCTAAAACATGGAAGCAACCTTGATGTCCACTGACAGATGAATGGATAAAGAAGCTGTGGTACATATCTACAATGGAATATTACTCAGCCATAAAAAAGAAATGAATTTGAATAAGTTCTGGTATCTGGACTATGCTAGATTGGTCTTGAGGTGACTTTAGGTATATCTTCCTGGCTTCCATCCTCTCAGACCCTCTCCTACAGTGTCCGTGGATCTCTCAGACTCACCTGCCTGTAGATTAAGAAAGAAGCCTTCCCTTGTAGAAGTCAAAATTCCTTCCGAAGTGATGAATGATGCAGACTAAATTTTTGTCCCCACACAAGACAACAGGAAGGGTGAAAATCAACAGTGATATACCAACTTTATTCAGCTGGCTTTTGCAAAAGCAAAGATCATGACCAAAGTGCCACAGGCTGAGGGAGTGCAGCAGTAGAGATATTTACAGCTTCCCATGTCAGTTCAGAGGGCTTCCCAGGTGGCTCAGCAGTAAAGAAACCACCTGCAGTGCAGGAGCCACAGGAGACACAAGTTTGATTCCTGTATCAGGAAAATCCCCTGGAGGAGGGCATGGCAACCCGCTCCAGTGCTCATGCCTGGGGAATCTCATGGACAGAGGAGCCTGCTGGACTATAGTCCATGGGGCCCCAAACAGTCGGACACGACTGAAGCAAATTAGCACACATACACACGTGTCAGGTAATTAGGCACGTTTTGCCCCTTTTGCTGTTTCCTTTAGACACTCGGCTGGACAGAATGGATTTTTTTTCTCTTGATTCTCTGTTCCTAGGTCATTGCCTTATAAGTTAGGTGAAAAAAATTTCATCATTCCTTCCTCTTCAATTCTCCTGCATCCAAAGCCCTAGGATTCCAGGACTGTCATCACCTCCCTGAGGTCAAATTTTTTTTTAAACCATAATATTGAACGTTGTCTTGACTAATCCTGTCGGGTCTTCAAAGGTTTGATTTGTGGCTGGACACAACCACAGGAATCTCCAAAAACTACCATTCCCTGTAAACTGATACAACCACTATGGAAAACAGTATGGAGACTCCTCAAAAACTAGGAATAGAAGCACCATATGATCCGGCAATCCCACTACAAGGCATATACCCCAAGGAAATCAAAATTGAAAGAGACACATGTGCCCCATTGCTATTGCAGCACTATTTGCAACAGCTAAAACATGGAAGCAACCTTGATGTCCACTGACAGATGAATGGATAAAGAAGCTGTGGTACATATCTACAATGGAATATTACTCAGCCATAAAAAGAAATGAATTTGAATCAGTTCCTATGAGGCAAATGCTTCTAGAACCGATTATACAGAGTGAAATATGTCAGAGAGAAAAAGATAAATATTGTATACTGATACATATACAGAATCTAGAAAGATGATACTGATAGATGAATATGCAGAGCAGCAATGGAGTTGTGGACATGCAGAACAGTCTTGTGAACATTGGGATGAGGGAGGGGAAAATGTTTTGGACTAGGGGATCTCAAATAGGGGCTCTGTGTTGACCTGGATGGGTGGGATGGGGAGGGAGATTGGGGAAATTTCTGTGGGGGGACTTGTGCATACCTATGGAGGATTTGGATCAATATGTGAAAGTAGACAACAAAACTCTGTAAAAAATAAAATACAATAAGACACAAAGAAGAAATCAGAAAAACAGAAACACACAGAAAAAATTTTTCCAAAAAAAATTAATTACTATTCCTCTTTTCATAAATGGGAATAACACTGCTCCCTCAGTATAAAATCTCAGGTATTATATATACTCTCTGGATTCATGACAGTTTTCCACATTAATTACAAATTTTCCAGTTATATAAGAAATCAAGACTGTTATTTAGTCTCTCATTATAAAATGTTTATGACTATATGAAAAATATTTGTGTTGATAAGATATTAATATAACCATAAACCAGGCTTCCCAGGTGCCCTTGTGGTAAAGACTCCGCACGCCAATGCAGAAGACATAAGGCATGTGAGTTCTATCCTTGAGAGATGGGGGCCAGGATGATAATCATGTTTACAAATGCAATGTTCACGTATATGGAAAGGAAATGTGCAAACACAAGGCACTGAAGTTCTGGTTTCACTGAGAAACACAGAAGAAACTGAAATTTGTGCATCATTTCCTGGTTCCTTCTGGCCCTCATCAACTTGTTGATTTCTGTCTCCTTGATAATAGTCATTCTAACAATATCATAGCCACCTGATGCGAAGAGCAGACTCGTTGGAAAATGACCCTGATGTTGGGAAGATTGAGGGCAGGAGGAGAAGGGAATGACAGAGGATGAGATGATTGGTTGGCATCACTGATTCAATAGACATGAGTGTGAGCAAACTCTGGGACATGGTGAAGGACAGGGAAGCCTGCCATGCTGCAATAGATGAGGTCACAAAGAGCTAGACGTGACTAAGCAACTGAACAACGAATTCTGTGTAGAGTGTACCTCATTGTAGTTTTGCTATCTGTTTTCCTGAAGATTAATGATGTTAAGCCTCTTTCCATGTGCCTGTTGGCTATTTGTTTGCCTTCCTTGGAGAAAAGAAAATGTCTTTTGAGGGCCATCTGTCCATTTTAATATGGTTGTTTATTTTTTAATTTAATTGACTGAATTCACTCTTGAATAACAGCCCCTTATATGATATGCAATTGGCAAATATCTTTGCCTTTTAGTTTTGTTGCAGTTTTCCTTCACTGTGCAAAATTATTTTTGTTTTATGAACTTCTGTTTGTTTATTTTGACTTTTATGCTTTTTTTGACTGGGAAAATATATCCTCCCAAATATTTATAGGACCAATGTCAAGAAATTACTGTCTGTGTTTTACTCTATGATTTTTAATGTTTAAGAACATATATTTATTTAAGTTTTTATGTTGAGTTTATTTTTGTATGTGACCCAGTAGAGTGGGTCAGTTGCATTCTTTTCCCTGAAGTTTTCCGTTACAGAAAATATTCTTCTTCATGTTGTGACATGGTTACCAATGAAGTAGCTATAGTTTCATTTAATACTTTTTTTCAGCTTTAAGCATTATAGTATAACTGTTTAGTGAGCTTCCTGGGTGGTTCTGTGGTAAAAAATCTGCCTACCAAGCAGAAGACATGGGTTCGATCCCTGGACTGGGAAGATTCCCTGGAGAAGGAAATGGCTACCCACTCCAGTATTCTTGCCTGGAGAATTCCTTGGACAGAGGAGCCTGGCAGGCTATAGTCCATGAGGTCTCTAATAGTCATACACAACTTAACAACTAAAGAACAGCAGCACAACTGTTTAACAACCTACACTGATATAGAGTTCCCTTTTTTAAGAGAGCATTTCAACACTGCTTATAAGACAGTTCTGAGTGTTGAATTCTCTCAGCTTTTCTTTATCCAGGAGAGCACTAATTTATTCTTCATATCTGATGGATAACTTTTCTGAATAAAACATTTTTGACTGACAGATTTTATATTCACAATAGGTGATATTTTCTTCAAGTATGATATTCTCTTCTCTCTTGGACTGTGGAGTCTCTCCTAAGAACTTGCTGACAACCCAATGGAGTATCTTTGTAGGCTACTTTTTTTTTCTGAATAACTTTAGCATTCTTTCTTTTTAAAAAGAATTATTGATATATAATTTATTTACAATGTCATTTTTCATCCTGTTGTACAGCAAAGTGATATTTATAAATATACATATACATATATGTGTACATATGTATATATTCTTTTTTAGATTATTTTTCCATTATATTGAGTATATTTGCATGTACTATACACTAGGTATTTGTTAAATGTCTTTATTTAATGGACCAATGTCAAGAAATTACTGTCTGTGTTTTACTCTATGATTTTTAATGTTTAAGAACATATATTTATTTAAGTTTTTATGTTGAGTTTATTTTTGTATGTGACCCAGTAGAGTGGGTCAGTTGCATTCTTTTCCCTGAAGTTTTCCGTTACAGAAAATATTCTTCTTCATGTTGTGACATGGTTACCAATGAAGTAGCTATAGTTTCATTTAATACTTTTTTTCAGCTTTAAGCATTATAGTATAACTGTTTAGTGAGCTTCCTGGGTGGTTCTGTGGTAAAAAATCTGCCTACCAAGCAGAAGACATGGGTTCGATCCCTGGACTGGGAAGATTCCCTGGAGAAGGAAATGGCTACCCACTCCAGTATTCTTGCCTGGAGAATTCCTTGGACAGAGGAGCCTGGCAGGCTATAGTCCATGAGGTCTCTAATAGTCATACACAACTTAACAACTAAAGAACAGCAGCACAACTGTTTAACAACCTACACTGATATAGAGTTCCCTTTTTTAAGAGAGCATTTCAACACTGCTTATAAGACAGTTCTGAGTGTTGAATTCTCTCAGCTTTTCTTTATCCAGGAGAGCACTAATTTATTCTTCATATCTGATGGATAACTTTTCTGAATAAAACATTTTTGACTGACAGATTTTATATTCACAATAGGTGATATTTTCTTCAAGTATGATATTCTCTTCTCTCTTGGACTGTGGAGTCTCTCCTAAGAACTTGCTGACAACCCAATGGAGTATCTTTGTAGGCTACTTTTTTTTTCTGAATAACTTTAGCATTCTTTCTTTTTAAAAAAAGAATTATTGATATATAATTTATTTACAATGTCATTTTTCATCCTGTTGTACAGCAAAGTGATATTTATAAATATACATATACATATATGTGTACATATGTATATATTCTTTTTTAGATTATTTTTCCATTATATTGAGTATATTTGCATGTACTATACACTAGGTATTTGTTAAATGTCTTTATTTTATAAATTAGTGTTATATGAAAAACAATGTATGTTGTATAAAAATGAACATTCTCTTTCATTTACTTTTAAGACACACTTATTGACTGATTTATTTTTAACTGCATTGGGTATACCTTGATTTGTGGGAGCTTTCTCTAGTTGCAGAGATGAGTGTAGGGGTGGGGGCTACTCCTCTTTGCAGTGCATGCTCTTCTCATTGCAGCAACCTCTCTTGTTTAGAGCCTAGGCTCTCAAGTACAGGCTCAGTAGTTGTGGGGCATGGGTTTAGTGACTCTGTGCCATGTGAAATCGTCTGAGACCAGGGATCAAACTCATGTCCCATGAATTGGCAGGCAAATTCTTATCTACTGTGCCAGAAGGGATATCCTCTCTTTCATTGACTTTTGACAATATGTATATCTTGGAACTTATCCGTGTCTTTTGCATTAGGACATTTCAGTACTCTGTTATAGTAGCACTTGTACATTCAGTTCCTTCCCCGGGCTGGAAAATTCTTCACTATTATTTCTATAAATTATCTCTCTGTTCTTTTCTCCCTCTCTTCTGCTTTTGGGACAGCCACTACCTTTCTTACCTGTTCTAATGAAGTCAGAAGTTTCTCAGAGAATACCTTCAGTATAAAAAAAAAAATCTTAGTCTACCAGGTGCTCTGGGACCATGGACCCATCTCCCTCAGCCATGGGGCTGGGACCAGGGTCACAGACTCTCCCATCCCCCTAGTCCCACCTCCTCTATTTGAAAAATCCACTCACCTTCAGCTGTACAATAGTGTGTGACTCTGGTGTCTTGATGTGTTGTGCAGGAAAAAATATCTTGCTTAGTTATGAATACTTTAATAATTGTAGAATGAAGTGGAGATACAAGGGAGTGTATATGCCACCATGATGCTGACATCACCAATAATAAACTATTTTCCCATAGGGTATAAGATTAAATGTTATAGAACACTATATCATATTAAAACATTTACTACACAATGAATAGTAATGAAGGAATAAGTAAATGAATATCATAAAAACTTGTATAAGACTGAGGGTAATTTGAATAATTCTATTCTGTACATTTATTGTGATATTTAAAGACACCATTCATTGCTGTTTTTGAATTCTATTACAGGTAATTATATTAAAGAGTTACTCCATTGCAATCTCCTCCCAAGTAAGCAGGAGACTGACAGACATGTTCATTTTCACATACCATGACCCTGAAGAACCTGTCTGGGTAGGCAATCAAGTCTCTAGCAAGTCTTCTTGATCTTGCTGTGTATACACATACATATACATTTATAGAGTTGACCATTGAACTACATAGAGGTAGGGGCAATGGCACCCGGTACAGTGCAAAACCAGCCAATAACATTGTACTCAACCCTCCTTATCCACTATTCCACACCCTCTGTCTCACTCAATGCTCATATGAAATTATACAAATTGCCTTTAATGTTACTTGTACATTTTTTATATGGAGAATTCAGCTTATGACTGTATTTTCTGGAAAACTAGGCAAAAATTCCTGGTGATGACATATGTCATGTCATTCATAAAAAAAGGAATGTCCAAATATTTCATATCCAAAGGTTGGAAAAAATTTAAGTACTATAGGAAAAAACACAGCTTTTAAAATCCTTACATCATAGTCTAAAAAGAAAGCTTAATAAAGTGGGTTACTGAAATTGTATAGAGAAGCTGAATTTCATAAAATAGAAATCCATGGAAATAAGTAGAAGGAGAAAATTTTATGCTAGATTGATTAAAGTGTTCTAATTACTGGTTCTCAGGCTTTGAGCAATGCAATCAAGAGCACTACATCATGTCCAGGACAGTTGGCCTTTTTATACCCACTGTTCCATAGACTTTCTTCAGAGCTCCCTTTATGTCTTTGTTCCTCAGACTGTAGATGAAGGGGTTTAGCATGGGGGTGACCACCGTGTACATCACCGAGGCTGTAGCATTTGAGTGGGAGCTGTGAGTAGCAGCAGAGCTGAGGTACACTCCTAAGGACATACAATAAAATAATAAGACAACTGAGAGGTGAGACGCACAGGTGGAAAATGCTTTATACTTTCCCTGAGTGGATGAGATTCCGCGTATGGAAGAGACTATCCTGTAGTAAGAATAAAGGATACCAGCAAACGGTCCTCCACCTAGTAGCACTGAGGCCAAATACATCACCAGGTCATTAAGAAAGGTATCAGAACAGGCAAGTTCAATCATCTGATCGAGTTCACAAAAAAAGTGGGGAATTTCCACATTTGTATAGAAAATCAATCTCAAAGCCATTAAGCTTTGTAACATGGAGTACATAGCACTCAGTATCCAGGATACCAGCACCAGCAGTCCACAGAGCCTTGGGTTCATGATGACCATGTAGTACAGGGGGTGACAGATGGCCACATACCGGTCATAGGCCATCACAGTCAGGAGAAAGTCATCTAATCCTGCAAAGAATATGTAAAAATATATCTGGATTATGCAGCCTTCATAGGTTATGACTTTTCTCTGGGTCTGGATGTTCCAAAGCATCTTTGGGATGGTGGTGGAGGTGAAACAGATGTCTGCAAAGGATAGATTGGAGAGGAAGAAGTACATGGGGGTGTGGAGGTGGGGGTCTGAGCTGACGGCCAGGATGATGAGCAGGTTCCCAAAAACAGTGATCAGGTACATGGAGAGGAAAAGTCCAAAAATGAGAGGCTGAAGTTCTGGATTTTCTGAGAATCCCAGAAGAGGAAATTCAGAAATTTGTGTTTGGTTACCTGGTTCCATGTGGTGAAGATGACTACCAGGAAAAATAAAGAACATGAACAATTTTCATAAAAATTGTCATTATCCACGTAAGCAAAATGGTATAATTTCTATCTTGCAGCAAATAAATCAATATCTTGTATTAAAAAAGTTCTGTTTTATCTCTCATTAGGCATTTTTGCCTCACTGTCACCATATTCCCAAAGAATTCATGTATTCTAACCTTGTAGTGAGACATACCTTCATACACTTTCTTCAGAGCTCCCTTTATGTCTTTGTTCCTCAGACTGTAGATGAAGGGGTTTAGCATGGGGGTGACCACCGTGTACATCACCGAGGCTGTAGCATTTGAGTGGGAGCTGTGAGTAGCAGCAGAGCTGAGGTACACTCCTAAGGACATACAATAAAATAATAAGACAACTGAGAGGTGAGACGCACAGGTGGAAAATGCTTTATACTTTCCCTGAGTGGATGAGATTCCGCGTATGGAAGAGACTATCCTGTAGTAAGAATAAAGGATACCAGCAAACGGTCCTCCACCTAGTAGCACTGAGGCCAAATACATCACCAGGTCATTAAGAAAGGTATCAGAACAGGCAAGTTCAATCATCTGATCGAGTTCACAAAAAAAGTGGGGAATTTCCACATTTGTATAGAAAATCAATCTCAAAGCCATTAAGCTTTGTAACATGGAGTACATAGCACTCAGTATCCAGGATACCAGCACCAGCAGTCCACAGAGCCTTGGGTTCATGATGACCATGTAGTACAGGGGGTGACAGATGGCCACATACCGGTCATAGGCCATCACAGTCAGGAGAAAGTCATCTAATCCTGCAAAGAATATGTAAAAATATATCTGGATTATGCAGCCTTCATAGGTTATGACTTTTCTCTGGGTCTGGATGTTCCAAAGCATCTTTGGGATGGTGGTGGAGGTGAAACAGATGTCTGCAAAGGATAGATTGGAGAGGAAGAAGTACATGGGGGTGTGGAGGTGGGGGTCTGAGCTGACGGCCAGGATGATGAGCAGGTTCCCAAAAACAGTGATCAGGTACATGGAGAGGAAAAGTCCAAAAATGAGAGGCTGAAGTTCTGGATTTTCTGAGAATCCCAGAAGAGGAAATTCAGAAATTTGTGTTTGGTTACCTGGTTCCATGTGGTGAAGATGACTACCAGGAAAAATAAAAAGAACATGAACAATTTTCATAAAAATTGTCATTATCCACGTAAGCAAAATGGTATAATTTCTATCTTGCAGCAAATAAATCAATATCTTGTATTAAAAAAGTTCTGTTTTATCTCTCATTAGGCATTTTTGCCTCACTGTCACCATATTCCCAAAGAATTCATGTATTCTAACCTTGTAGTGAGACATACCTTCATACATTTCAAGAATATAATTGTCAACCATGTTCAAAATACATATTTTGTTGTTAAGTTGCTAAGTCATATCTGACTCTTTTGAAACCCCATGGACTGTAGTCAGGACCCTCAATGCATGGGATTTTCCAGCAAATAATACTACAGTGTGTTACCATTTCCGATATGCTCGACTTGGGGATCAAACTCATCTCTCCTGCATTGCACGTGGATTCTTTACCACTGAGCCACCTGGGAAGTTCTTCCAAATACATACAGTTAACAGATTTATGGTGCTTCAAAACAGAATTTTTCACCATTCAGTGATGGTGAAAGATGATGTCCAAATAATATATTATATAATATGTCGTGTGATAACACGAGCTATGAAGAAAACAAAACTAGATATAAAAGAGAGTAAAGATATTTTCCTGTACTTAGTGCCAGGCAAGGCCAGCAAGCAAGGGGAGAATTGAAGAGTTCTCTCAAGAAAGGGAGAGAAGAATCTAGCAGAATATCAGGAGAAATGTAAGCCTGGCTGAGGGACAGGCCACTGCAAGGGCCCTAAGGAAAATGTTTCCTCCTTGCACTTTGTGCATTGAGTTACAAAAAGCATCCTGTGAATTAAAGCAGCTCCCACCCATAGTACCTTCTGTTGATTGAGTTCTGGGCTCTGTGATACAAGGCACCTTAATATATGAGTCCAGATACCTCTGTTTTAAGAACTGCTCTCACTTCACAAGGCACAGGCACACACATCCACACACAAACACACACACACAGAGAGGCAAACACCCAAAATACTATGTCTTCCTGGGCTATGTTCCACCACCCATTTCTCATCCAGAACCACAGTCCTCACACCACACACCATCATACCTCAAGCTGATCAGATCAGATCATTGTTCCCCAAAAGAATGTATAAATGATTCCCAGAAATTCAAGTTCACAGACAGCTGGTAGGCCAATAGACTTGAGGTACAGTTTTATGATTACTTTCCACTCTGTATTTTAAATAACCAATGGGAGTCTGCTGTAAGACTAAGGGAACTCAAATAGGGGTTCCGTAGCAACCTTAGAGGGGTGGGGTGGTCAGGGATATGGTAGGGAAGTTTAAGAGGGAGGAAACATATGTATACCTATGGATGATTCATGTTGATGTTTAACAGTAAACAGCAAAACTCTGTAAAAATAAATAAATAGAAATATAAAAAGTCTGTGTGTGTTCAAGGAAGAAAGAGGAACAAGAGAGAAGACAAAAATGAAACAGACATTAGAGGGCAAAACTTCTTTGGTCTGGCAACATTCCAATTCCCGTCACCTGTCTTCTACATCCAGGAAGAATAATTCTACAAAAGTACTTTTTACATTGACAGAAACAGTTACACATTTTAATGAAAGACACCTCATGAATTTGACTATCCCCAAAATAAAAATGAGCAAAGTGAATAAACCGACAAAAATGAATATACAAATGATAACAGCAATAGTTGAATATAGGGCTTCCCTGGTGGTCCAGTGATTAAGGACACTGCCTTGCAGTGCAAAGGGCATTGGTTCAATCACTGGCTTTGGAAGATCCCATGTGCTGTGGAGCTGCTGGACCGATGTGTCCAATTACTGAGCCGGAGCTCTGGACTGCATGTGCCGAGAGCAGGTGCTCTGCGGTGAGAGAGGCTACTGTGATGGGAGGCCCAAACAGGCGAGGCAAAGCATCCTGTGAATTAAAGCAGCTCCCACCCATAGTACCTTCTGTTGATTGAGTTCTGGGCTCTGTGATACAAGGCACCTTAATATATGAGTCCAGATACCTCTGTTTTAAGAACTGCTCTCACTTCACAAGGCACAGGCACACACATCCACACACAAACACACACACACAGAGAGGCAAACACCCAAAATACTATGTCTTCCTGGGCTATGTTCCACCACCCATTTCTCATCCAGAACCACAGTCCTCACACCACACACCATCATACCTCAAGCTGATCAGATCAGATCATTGTTCCCCAAAAGAATGTATAAATGATTCCCAGAAATTCAAGTTCACAGACAGCTGGTAGGCCAATAGACTTGAGGTACAGTTTTATGATTACTTTCCACTCTGTATTTTAAATAACCAATGGGAGTCTGCTGTAAGACTAAGGGAACTCAAATAGGGGTTCCGTAGCAACCTTAGAGGGGTGGGGTGGTCAGGGATATGGTAGGGAAGTTTAAGAGGGAGGAAACATATGTATACCTATGGATGATTCATGTTGATGTTTAACAGTAAACAGCAAAACTCTGTAAAAAAAATAAATAAATAGAAATATAAAAAGTCTGTGTGTGTTCAAGGAAGAAAGAGGAACAAGAGAGAAGACAAAAATGAAACAGACATTAGAGGGCAAAACTTCTTTGGTCTGGCAACATTCCAATTCCAGTCACCTGTCTTCTACATCCAGGAAGAATAATTCTACAAAAGTACTTTTTACATTGACAGAAACAGTTACACATTTTAATGAAAGACACCTCATGAATTTGACTATCCCCAAAATAAAAATGAGCAAAGTGAATAAACCGACAAAAATGAATATACAAATGATAACAGCAATAGTTGAATATAGGGCTTCCCTGGTGGTCCAGTGATTAAGGACACTGCCTTGCAGTGCAAAGGGCATTGGTTCAATCACTGGCTTTGGAAGATCCCATGTGCTGTGGAGCTGCTGGACCGATGTGTCCAATTACTGAGCCGGAGCTCTGGACTGCATGTGCCGAGAGCAGGTGCTCTGCGGTGAGAGAGGCTACTGTGATGGGAGGCCCAAACAGGCCAGAGAACAAAGATAAACAAATGAAAGATCAATAGAAGTGGCCAAAAAAAATACTTATAAAAAAATAGTTGAATATGTTTTATATATATCAAGAGATTTACTTTTCCTGAAATGTTTCTATAGGGAATGAGTACTTTCAAGGTGAAAAAGAACCCACCTGCCAGTGAGGAAACATAAGAGACAAGGGTTCAATTCCTGGGTCAGGAGGATCTCCTGAAGAAAGACATGGCAATCCATGCCAATATCCTTGCCTGGAGAATGCCACGGACAGAGAAGCCTGGCAGGCTACAGTCCATAGGGATGGAAACAGTCAGACACAACTGAAGCAACTTAGCACACATAGGAAATGAGGCAAGCCCTTTTTCATTTTTCTTATGGGACATCTTGTGTTTGATATTCTTGTGTTTGTTATTCTTTACTACCATGTTTTTTAAATAAATCTGATGGGCATACACAAAAGCTGTTTCTGGTCTTTGTCCAACACACAAACGGCTTTTCAATGTAAATTCTATAGACACCATGCCATTCTATCCTTTTGCTCTGAATAAATTTCTTCATACATTAATGCCTGACAACATCATATTATATACACAAATATTTCATTGTACTATGATTTCACATAATAATGCAAAATCCTAATCATCAGAGACTTCAATAGCTCTGTTCACTATTTTACTTTCAGAAAGATACGTGAGTATACGTGTGCTTATATAGAAACAAGGGCTTCCCAGGTGGTGCTAGAGGCACAGAACATGCCTGCCAATACAGGAAACATCAAGAGACGCAGGTTGATTCCAGGGTGGGGAAGATCCCTTGGAGGAGGGCAGGGCAACGCACTGCAGTATTCTTGCCTGGAGAATCTCATGGACAGAAGAGGCTGGTGGGCTATCATCCATACAGAGTCAGACACAACTGAAGTGACTTGGCAGGCATGCATGCGTACAGCAAACACATCTAAAAGTATATGCATCTGTCAAATGAAGGTAATAACAGAAAAGATGAATGCATTTGTTCCAGAGCAAGTGTACTTTTAAGAAATTGAATGGCACATCAAACACCAACTCAAACAGTATTAAATTAGTAATGATTTAATGATATTCAATGGACTAGTAATCAAATTGGAAAGTGTGTAAACAGTAACATAATAAATAATGTTCCTGAAAATGATGACTCATAATAGCTACTCTCAGTTATTATATATTGAATGAATAAGGAATTATGTCTCAATATAGATTTCATTAAACACATGATGAGGTGGTCCTTCAACTTGGGAAGATTTGATTATAGAATAAATTAGAGGAATTATCTATCCAGTATTAAAATCAGTCATTTTTGGTGAATACCTGGAAAACTATGCACTAAAATCTACATCTGTTACAAACTATCTTAACGCAAGGAACCCAGAAGAAGAAGGCGTATTTAACTAAGGGAAATGTGGAACAATTTTATGGCAAACCATTCCACAAAAGATCAAGTGAGAAACAGTAATTCTTAAAAATCATTTCAAAAGCTGTTAATGGTAGAATAAGATGCATAAATTAGGTGGGCATAGAACAATTAAAAAAAACTTGGCACATCAAAATGACAAATAAAAGCATTAATTTTTATCAAACTCAGTAGCAGTTAAGAAAAGAACACTTTTCCACAACCAATGGTATGGGGAAATATTTAAAAGTGGTCCATTTTTCAGGACTATGATTTCACATACTAATGCAAAATCCTAATCATCAGAGACTTCAATAGCTCTGTTCACTATTTTACTTTCAGAAAGATACGTGAGTATACGTGTGCTTATATAGAAACAAGGGCTTCCCAGGTGGTGCTAGAGGCACAGAACATGCCTGCCAATACAGGAAACATCAAGAGACGCAGGTTGATTCCAGGGTGGGGAAGATCCCTTGGAGGAGGGCAGGGCAACGCACTGCAGTATTCTTGCCTGGAGAATCTCATGGACAGAAGAGGCTGGTGGGCTATCATCCATACAGAGTCAGACACAACTGAAGTGACTTGGCAGGCATGCATGCGTACAGCAAACACATCTAAAAGTATATGCATCTGTCAAATGAAGGTAATAACAGAAAAGATGAATGCATTTGTTCCAGAGCAAGTGTACTTTTAAGAAATTGAATGGCACATCAAACACCAACTCAAACAGTATTAAATTAGTAATGATTTAATGATATTCAATGGACTAGTAATCAAATTGGAAAGTGTGTAAACAGTAACATAATAAATAATGTTCCTGAAAATGATGACTCATAATAGCTACTCTCAGTTATTATATATTGAATGAATAAGGAATTATGTCTCAATATAGATTTCATTAAACACATGATGAGGTGGTCCTTCAACTTGGGAAGATTTGATTATAGAATAAATTAGAGGAATTATCTATCCAGTATTAAAATCAGTCATTTTTGGTGAATACCTGGAAAACTATGCACTAAAATCTACATCTGTTACAAACTATCTTAACGCAAGGAACCCAGAAGAAGAAGGGCGTATTTAACTAAGGGAAATGTGGAACAATTTTATGGCAAACCATTCCACAAAAGATCAAGTGAGAAACAGTAATTCTTAAAAATCATTTCAAAAGCTGTTAATGGTAGAATAAGATGCATAAATTAGGTGGGCATAGAACAATTAAAAAAAACTTGGCACATCAAAATGACAAATAAAAGCATTAATTTTTTTATCAAACTCAGTAGCAGTTAAGAAAAGAACACTTTTCCACAACCAATGGTATGGGGAAATATTTAAAGAGTGGTCCCACAGTTTGCAGTGGTATTTTTAAACAGGAGTCAAATGTGCACTATCTATAAAGGGCAGACAGAAATGTAAAAAATTCCATTGTTGGGAAAACACTCTGAAAAGTGGTACAGATATTACAACTACATAAGTTCTTTAGCTCAAGGCTTCTCTGTATCAGCATTATTGGCCTTCTAGGGCAGGTTATTCTCTGCGTTGGAGTCTCTCCTGGTCTCGTAGGGTGTCTAGATCATCCCTGACCTCCACCCACTGTTTCCAGAATAACAGATAGATATTTCCACAAGCATTGTTTGGTGTTCCCCAGAAAACAAAGTTTCTCTTGGTTAGAACAACTTTTTTTAATCATTATTATTATTTGTACAGATTTTTTTTAAACTGCCACACATCAACCTGAATCAGCCCTAGGGATACATATGACCCCTTCCACTTGAACTTCCCTCCCATCACCCTTCCCATCCTATCCCTCTAGGTAGTGATAAAGCCCCTATTTGATTCCTCTTAGACTCATAGCAGACTCTAATTGGTTGTAGAAAAACCTTTTAAATTTAAAAATTTCAAGAATTTTTATAACAACGATATGATAGAAACTTGAAGAGAAAGATTGGAAAAGATCATCTATAATATAAGTCGCTCAGTCCCTTATGAAATGCGAAACAACTATTGAAATAAGGAACCCATATTCCAATGAATACTAGTTGATTGCAAGAAAGTCTCTGAAGCATTATTGTCCAATTAAAGTTGACTGCTCTGATTAAAATCAGTCATTTTGGTAATACCTGGAAAACTATGCACTAAAATCTACATCTGTTACAAACTATCTTAACGCAAGGAACCCAGAAGAAGAAGGCGTATTTAACTAAGGAAATGTGGAACAATTTTATGGCAAACCATTCCACAAAAGATCAAGTGAGAAACAGTAATTCTTAAAAATCATTTCAAAAGCTGTTAATGGTAGAATAAGATGCATAAATTAGGTGGGCATAGAACAATTAAAAAAAACTTGGCACATCAAAATGACAAATAAAAGCATTAATTTTTTTATCAAACTCAGTAGCAGTTAAGAAAAGAACACTTTTCCACAACCAATGGTATGGGGAAATATTTAAAGAGTGGTCCCACAGTTTGCAGTGGTATTTTTAAACAGGAGTCAAATGTGCACTATCTATAAAGGGCAGACAGAAATGTAAAAAATTCCATTGTTGGGAAAACACTCTGAAAAGTGGTACAGATATTACAACTACATAAGTTCTTTAGCTCAAGGCTTCTCTGTATCAGCATTATTGGCCTTCTAGGGCAGGTTATTCTCTGCGTTGGAGTCTCTCCTGGTCTCGTAGGGTGTCTAGATCATCCCTGACCTCCACCCACTGTTTCCAGAATAACAGATAGATATTTCCACAAGCATTGTTTGGTGTTCCCCAGAAAACAAAGTTTCTCTTGGTTAGAACAACTTTTTCTAATCATTATTATTATTTGTACAGATTTTTTTTAAACTGCCACACATCAACCTGAATCAGCCCTAGGGATACATATGACCCCTTCCACTTGAACTTCCCTCCCATCACCCTTCCCATCCTATCCCTCTAGGTAGTGATAAAGCCCCTATTTGATTCCTCTTAGACTCATAGCAGACTCTAATTGGTTGTAGAAAAACCTTTTAAATTTAAAAATTTCAAGAATTTTTATAACAACGATATGATAGAAACTTGAAGAGAAAGATTGGAAAAGATCATCTATAATATAAGTCGCTCAGTCCCTTATGAAATGCGAAACAACTATTGAAATAAGGAACCCATATTCCAATGAATACTAGTTGATTGCAAGAAAGTCTCTGAAGCATTATTGATCAATTATAAAAAGGGGATATGGGCAGAGAAAAAAAAGACTGCTCTGAATCATAAAGCGTGCTTGTGATGTATATAAGACTCTGTGCATGTGTAGAAAAGTGTATGAATAGGTATGTGTACATAATATAGAAAGAGAAGTTTTAAAAGAAACCAAGCATATATAAGACAATGCTACTGAGCATGAAACTAAGTTAAGCAGTACTGGTATTAAAATGATCAAATGTAACAGACAGATGGAGAAGGAAATGGTGACCTTCCATATCCTTGCTTGGGAAATCCGATGGACAGAGAAACCTGGCAGACTACAGTCCACAGGATCCCAAGAATTGGTCACAACTTAGAGACTAAACCAGCAACAGCAAGATTGAATGTATATTATAACTAAGTTCCATAAATATGTGTAACAATAATAATTTAATAATACCCACATGGACCACTAATTCAATGTTAAACTGCCAAAGACTTACAAAAACAAGAAGAGAAGATATTTTAAAATGTAAGGAGGAAGCCCTGTTCAAGTTAAAATGTTTATCTTAAGGACATATGGATTTAAAATTGCCCGTGGAAGACAGAGATGATCTTTATTTAAATGGTAAAGAGAATATTTTCTACAAGATGACCAAAAGTGACACAACTTTGAGAAATACATGGAACCACAAAAAAGCAAAAGGAACGATAAGGAAGGAGAGAGATTAAAAGTCAGACATATGTATAATAGGTGAATAATCAACACTAAAAACAGGCAGGAACACATTCACTGTCATTTGTAAAAGCATTGTTTGGTGTTCCCCAGAAAACAAAGTTTCTCTTGGTTAGAACAACTTTTTCTAATCATTATTATTATTTGTACAGATTTTTTTTAAACTGCCACACATCAACCTGAATCAGCCCTAGGGATACATATGACCCCTTCCACTTGAACTTCCCTCCCATCACCCTTCCCATCCTATCCTCTAGGTAGTGATAAAGCCCCTATTTGATTCCTCTTAGACTCATAGCAGACTCTAATTGGTTGTAGAAAAACCTTTTAAATTTAAAAATTTCAAGAATTTTTATAACAACGATATGATAGAAACTTGAAGAGAAAGATTGGAAAAGATCATCTATAATATAAGTCGCTCAGTCCCTTATGAAATGCGAAACAACTATTGAAATAAGGAACCCATATTCCAATGAATACTAGTTGATTGCAAGAAAGTCTCTGAAGCATTATTGATCAATTATAAAAAGGGGATATGGGCAGAGAAAAAAAAGACTGCTCTGAATCATAAAGCGTGCTTGTGATGTATATAAGACTCTGTGCATGTGTAGAAAAGTGTATGAATAGGTATGTGTACATAATATAGAAAGAGAAGTTTTAAAAGAAACCAAGCATATATAAGACAATGCTACTGAGCATGAAACTAAGTTAAGCAGTACTGGTATTAAAATGATCAAATGTAACAGACAGATGGAGAAGGAAATGGTGACCTTCCATATCCTTGCTTGGGAAATCCGATGGACAGAGAAACCTGGCAGACTACAGTCCACAGGATCCCAAGAATTGGTCACAACTTAGAGACTAAACCAGCAACAGCAAGATTGAATGTATATTATAACTAAGTTCCATAAATATGTGTAACAATAATAATTTAATAATACCCACATGGACCACTAATTCAATGTTAAACTGCCAAAGACTTACAAAAACAAGAAGAGAAGATATTTTAAAATGTAAGGAGGAAGCCCTGTTCAAGTTAAAATGTTTATCTTAAGGACATATGGATTTAAAATTGCCCGTGGAAGACAGAGATGATCTTTATTTAAATGGTAAAAGAGAATATTTTCTACAAGATGACCAAAAGTGACACAACTTTGAGAAATACATGGAACCACAAAAAAGCAAAAGGAACGATAAGGAAGGAGAGAGATTAAAAGTCAGACATATGTATAATAGGTGAATAATCAACACTAAAAACAGGCAGGAACACATTCACTGTCATTTGTTAAAAGTACTTTCAAGTGAAGATTGTTACAGTGACAGCTTGATACTTTTAATAAAAAAGTAATCAAAGCAACAGAGGGAACACCATATCACTGACAGACATGTAAACTTTTGATATTATCAAACATTCTAATAAATATATATATATATATGTATATATATATATATATATATATATATATACATAAAATAACTAAATGCAAACATTTTTTGGAAAGAAAACAAAGCCTCCAATTCATTTTGAATAAAGTGATCAAAGACAGGAACAAAAGCACTCCAACTGCATCATACATAGGGCTCTCACAGACAATTTTTGATTAACAGAGTAAACGTTTAACACAGAGATAAATATGTATATGTGTGAGTCTGCGTGTTCAATCACTGAGTCATCTCCCACTTTTTACATATGTGCATACATATATATGTATGTCTGTCTGTTACTTGCTCAGTCGTGTCTGACTCTTTGGGACCCCATGAATGGTAGCCCACCAGGCTACTGTGTCCATGGAATATTCTCTGGGAAAGAATAAAACAAAGAGCTTCCCCAATGGGGCAGCAGGTAAAGAATCTGCCTGCAAGGCAGGAGATGTAGTTCAATCCCTGAGTCAGGAAGGTTCCCTGGAGGAGAAAATGGACACCCACTGCACTATTCTTGAATGAAAACAATCTCACAGAGATGCCTGTAGGTCTACAGCCCCTGAAGTCACAGGGTCAGACATGACTGAGGGACGAAGCATTCTAGCAAAGAGGAGTTAACTGTGTTTCAAGAATTTTTGAATATATTTTTAATTTTAGAATAAATGTTTTATAATAATGTGTTGCTTGTGCAATACATCAACATAAATCAACCATTGATGTGTATGTATATATATATATATATATATATATATATATACATATATACACACATATATATGCATATATATTTGTAAAGGATATATTGAATAGAAGCACTAGGTCCAAATCCTACTCATTAATATGGAGACAGTCAAATATGCCCAATCTTGAAAAAAAAAAACCTCCTTACTTTACTGTACATCCATCCATATCTAATGACTTCTTTCCCTACTCTTGTTACTTAGTATGTATCTTTATGCCTTCCATTCTTCGTTCTAATGGGACTTTCATTATTAAAGTGGCAACACCAAGCCTTACCTTACTGAGGTCAACGATTGCTTCTCTTTTGCATGCAAGCTCAGCCACTTCACTCATGACTGACTCTGCGCAACCCCATGGACTGTAGTCCATCAGGCTCCTTTGTCCGTGGGATTCTCCAAGTAAGAATACTGGAGTGGGTTGCCATGTCCTCGTCCAGGGGATGGTCCCGACCCAGGAATCAAACCTGCATCTCTGATGTTTTCTGCATTGGCAGGCAGGTTCTTTACCACTAGTATCACCTGGAAAATCCTTGCTTCTCTTTTAGTCCTAAGTAAATACGTTTATTTATGAATCAGGGTTTCTCTTAGTGGTAAAGAATCTGCCTGCCAATGCAGGAGGCACAAGAGATGTAGGTTTGGTCCCTGCATTGGGAAGATCCACGGAAGAAGAAATGACAACCCAGTTCAGTATTCCTACCTGGAAAATTCCATGCACAGAGGAACCTAGTGGCCTATACTCCATGGGGTCACAAAGAGTCAAACATAACTGAGCGACTGAGCCTGAACACATATACAAACTACTGCACTAACCTCTGGTATCTAAGCTGGGCTGGACTGAATCACAAGTGACCTCAGGTGAATCTTCAAGGTTTCCATTCTCTCTAATCCTCTTCACCAGTATCTGCTGGGCTCTCAGACTCACCTGGATAGGAATTGAGAGAAAGGTCCTGTGTGGAAGTTCAAAGCCTCCTGGAGCATTGACAATAGAGACTGAAGCTCTGTCCCTCCCTACAAGACAGCTGTGGGGAGTGAAGGACTGATTTTATACACAGACCCAGGTCTCCAAAGGAAGCATGTCCTGTGGTGTCCGAGATTCCTCAGGCTGAGGGGACTTCAGCAGAGGAGTTTTACTGCTCACTTAGCTTCTCATTAAGCATGTTTCTGCTGTAATTCCCCTTCTCTGTACCTGGTTTCCCTGAGGGACATATGACTGGACAGAAAGGAAAATTTTCCTGTTCTTTCTCTGTTCCTAAGAGACCAGGTTACAAAGCAGGTGAATTCTTTTATTGCTCCTTCTTCTTAATTCTCCTGTGTGCAGAGGTCTAAACCTCACATACATCAGTAAGCACTTATACTCCAGAAAAAACAGTTGGCATAGTTAAACTCTGGTATAAATCTGTGCTTCATTTTAGATAAAGTTTTCTCAGACTCTAGACTTTATGTCCAACATTTTATTGAAATTGATGTGTCACGTAGACGACCATTGGACACATGCAGTGATGATCAGGTTTTCCAGCAAATCTGTTAACGATGGCTCAGCAGGTAAAGAATCCGCCTGCAATGCAGGATACACAGGAGACTCAGGTTGGATCCTTAGGTCACGAAGACCCACTGGAGTAGGAAATTGTGAGCTACTCCCGTATATTTGCCTAAAAACTCCTACAGACAGAGAAGCTTGGTGGGCTGCAGTCCACAGGGTCATAAAGAGTCAGACATTACTGAGCAACAGAGTATACCCTGGTAACCCATATTCACACAGGGTTACATAAAGAGCAAGATCCTATAAGGAATAGAATGGAACGTCTTGTTATGAAACACACTGCATGTGAAGCTACATTTTTCAGAAGAGAAATTATGGTAGTGCTGTACAAAAGAATGATGAACAAAAAAATGATAAACTTCATATCTTACACTCTCATGGAATTATGTGATTGGATTTATTTACAAAGGTAATTTTTCTTTCCAAAGAGCTAACAACACTCATGAGTATTCGCTTAGTAAAGTGGAATAAACTTGATCTGTCTATAACATTTCATGGAGAAATTATTCTTAGGAGATGCACACAGTTGTAGGAGATACACTGGCATTTTCATATGTTTCACTTAAGATTCTCACAAAGTTTGGGTGAGTAGATAAACAACAAATAAAGCATTAATGACAGAGCAAAAAGTTTCATGAAGCGAATTACTGAAATTATAATAAACAGACCCAGGTCTCCAAAGGAAGCATGTCCTGTGGTGTCCGAGATTCCTCAGGCTGAGGGACTTCAGCAGAGGAGTTTTACTGCTCACTTAGCTTCTCATTAAGCATGTTTCTGCTGTAATTCCCCTTCTCTGTACCTGGTTTCCCTGAGGGACATATGACTGGACAGAAAGGAAAATTTTCCTGTTCTTTCTCTGTTCCTAAGAGACCAGGTTACAAAGCAGGTGAATTCTTTTATTGCTCCTTCTTCTTAATTCTCCTGTGTGCAGAGGTCTAAACCTCACATACATCAGTAAGCACTTATACTCCAGAAAAAACAGTTGGCATAGTTAAACTCTGGTATAAATCTGTGCTTCATTTTAGATAAAGTTTTCTCAGACTCTAGACTTTATGTCCAACATTTTATTGAAATTGATGTGTCACGTAGACGACCATTGGACACATGCAGTGATGATCAGGTTTTCCAGCAAATCTGTTAACGATGGCTCAGCAGGTAAAGAATCCGCCTGCAATGCAGGATACACAGGAGACTCAGGTTGGATCCTTAGGTCACGAAGACCCACTGGAGTAGGAAATTGTGAGCTACTCCCGTATATTTGCCTAAAAACTCCTACAGACAGAGAAGCTTGGTGGGCTGCAGTCCACAGGGTCATAAAGAGTCAGACATTACTGAGCAACAGAGTATACCCTGGTAACCCATATTCACACAGGGTTACATAAAGAGCAAGATCCTATAAGGAATAGAATGGAACGTCTTGTTATGAAACACACTGCATGTGAAGCTACATTTTTCAGAAGAGAAATTATGGTAGTGCTGTACAAAAGAATGATGAACAAAAAAATGATAAACTTCATATCTTACACTCTCATGGAATTATGTGATTGGATTTATTTACAAAGGTAATTTTTCTTTCCAAAGAGCTAACAACACTCATGAGTATTCGCTTAGTAAAGTGGAATAAACTTGATCTGTCTATAACATTTCATGGAGAAATTATTCTTAGGAGATGCACACAGTTGTAGGAGATACACTGGCATTTTCATATGTTTCACTTAAGATTCTCACAAAGTTTGGGTGAGTAGATAAACAACAAATAAAGCATTAATGACAGAGCAAAAAGTTTCATGAAGCGAATTACTGAAATTATATACAGAAGTGGAAATCAAAGAACTGGAAATAGCAAACAATAAGTCGAAGGAGCAGGTACTATTACCACACTCTGATCAGAGAATCACAATATGTGGCCCAGAGGCTTTAGCCCTGATATCAACAGAGTATCCATCCCAAAGAATCTTTTCAGAGCCCTCTTTATCTCTTTATTCCTCATACTATATATGAAAGGGTTCATCATGGGTGTGACCACCGTGTACATCACCGAGGCGATTGTACTTGAATGTGAGCTGTGGGTAGCAGCAGAGCTAAGGAACACTTCTAAGGCTGTAAAATAAAATAGAGAGACAACCGAGAGGTGAGACACACAGGTGGAAAATGCTTTATGCTTTCCCTGAGTTGATGACATCTTATATATGCAGGCAACTATTTTAGAGTAAGAGTAGCAGATACCAGCAAAAGGACCAACACCCGTCAGGACAGCTGCAAAATACAACACTAGGTTATTCAGAAAGTTGTCAGAACTGGAAAGTTGTATCACCTGACTGAGTTCACAGAAAAAGTGGGGGATATGCACATCTGGACAAAAAGACAATCGCAGCACCATTAAACTGAGTATCAAGGAATCCAAGGTAATCATTACCCAGGATATCAGAACCAGCAGTCCACAGAGCCGAGGACTCATGATGACCATGTAGTGCAAAGGGTGGCAGATGGCCACGTACCGATCATAGGCCATCACAGTCAGGAGAATGTCATCTACTCCTCCAAAGAGAATGTAAAAATATATCTGGGTGATGCAGCCTTCATAGGTGATGACTTGGCTCTGCGTCTGGATGTTCCACAGCATCTTTGGGATGGTGGTAGAGGTGAAACAGATGTCGGCAAAGGACAGGTTGGAGAGGAAGAAGTACATGGGGGTGTGGAGATGAGAGTCTGAGCTGACGGCCAGGATGATGAGCAGGTTTCCAAAGACAGTGATCAGGTACATGGAGAGGAAAAGCCCAAACAGGAGGGGTTGCAGTTCTTGTTCTTCTGAAAGTCCCAGGAGAAGAATTTCTGAAACTGGTGTATTATTCCCCAGTTCCATGGGGTGAAGATGACTACCAGGAAAAAGGACAATAATATGACTAATTTTAACACAAACGGGCATAATTCACATAGTTGAAATACTGCAATTTCTATTTAGCCCTCAAGCAACTGATGATAGTACCTTATTTATAGATAAGGTCACTTCAAGAGTAATCTCCATTTCATCTCTGACTAGACATTTTCATCCCATTATCATCACAATTATAAGAGGTCTTATATTATAAAAATTTTAATAAGGTATTTCTTCATTCATTTGAGAAATACATATTTAGTGCTAACCCAGTAGACAGTGATGAAACATAAACCTCTTGCAATCCAAGGATACTGAATAAGGATATTCAAAAATAAAATTCTGATAAGTGGCTTTATGCTTTCTGAGTTGATGACATCTTATATATGCAGGCAACTATTTTAGAGTAAGAGTAGCAGATACCAGCAAAAGGACCAACACCCGTCAGGACAGCTGCAAAATACAACACTAGGTTATTCAGAAAGTTGTCAGAACTGGAAAGTTGTATCACCTGACTGAGTTCACAGAAAAGTGGGGGATATGCACATCTGGACAAAAAGACAATCGCAGCACCATTAAACTGAGTATCAAGGAATCCAAGGTAATCATTACCCAGGATATCAGAACCAGCAGTCCACAGAGCCGAGGACTCATGATGACCATGTAGTGCAAAGGGTGGCAGATGGCCACGTACCGATCATAGGCCATCACAGTCAGGAGAATGTCATCTACTCCTCCAAAGAGAATGTAAAAATATATCTGGGTGATGCAGCCTTCATAGGTGATGACTTGGCTCTGCGTCTGGATGTTCCACAGCATCTTTGGGATGGTGGTAGAGGTGAAACAGATGTCGGCAAAGGACAGGTTGGAGAGGAAGAAGTACATGGGGGTGTGGAGATGAGAGTCTGAGCTGACGGCCAGGATGATGAGCAGGTTTCCAAAGACAGTGATCAGGTACATGGAGAGGAAAAGCCCAAACAGGAGGGGTTGCAGTTCTTGTTCTTCTGAAAGTCCCAGGAGAAGAATTTCTGAAACTGGTGTATTATTCCCCGGTTCCATGGGGTGAAGATGACTACCAGGAAAAAGGACAATAATATGACTAATTTTAACACAAACGGGCATAATTCACATAGTTGAAATACTGCAATTTCTATTTAGCCCTCAAGCAACTGATGATAGTACCTTATTTATAGATAAGGTCACTTCAAGAGTAATCTCCATTTCATCTCTGACTAGACATTTTCATCCCATTATCATCACAATTATAAGAGGTCTTATATTATAAAAATTTTAATAAGGTATTTCTTCATTCATTTGAGAAATACATATTTAGTGCTAACCCAGTAGACAGTGATGAAACATAAACCTCTTGCAATCCAAGGATACTGAATAAGGATATTCAAATAAAATCTGATAGAATATGTCACAGGTTCTGTAACGAACATAAAGTCAGGTATAAACAAAACAGTGGTAGGTAGTAGTATTTTGTCCTGAGTGTTCAGGGAAGACCATCAACCTAAGCGATGTTTGAACAGATTCCTAAAGAAAGAGAGAGAAAGAGTTAGTATGATATCAGGAGAAGTGTGTGCCTGGCAGTGGGAGCTGCCACCACTAAGGACCTGAGGAAGATGCTGGTTCTACAAGTGCAAATCCAAACCTGGAAGCCAGTGGGACAGAAGAAGCAGCAAGAGGGGGTGTGATTAGAGATGCTGTCAGGGATGAGATATAAGGTGGCCTCCCAGCTACAGCTGAAACTTCAATCCACAGAGAAGCCCTCTTTCCATGTTGTTCCCTCTACCAACTAAGTTATCAATCTAGTTGGAAAACCAACTATGATATGGTTATGTGCTACAGCATCCCCTAGGAGAAAATAAGCAAATGGAATAAAAACTACCATTTCAAAATTAGAAATAAACAAAAAACAACAAAAGTGGCAGGTGTTTTATATGAAACAGCAGCAGACTATTTTTCTTGGGAATTTTTCCTATCTGTTTATCCCTATTCATATAGAAGACCCATAGACTTATTGTCTACTTTACCAGAAGCTTTTTTGCCTCTCGTTCCTTCTAATGAGGCTTCCCTGGTAGTTCAGAGGGTAAAGAAACTGCCTGCCAATGCAAGAGACCACAGTTCAATCCCTTGCTTGGGAAGATTCCCTGGAGAAGGAAATGTCAACTGACTCCAGTAACCTTGCCAGGGAAATCCCATGCACAGAGGAGCCCAATGGGCTACAGTCCATGGGGTCGCAAAAGTGTTGGACATGACTTAAGGCCTAAACTACCACCACCAGTCCTTCTAACTGAGATTCCACTGTGCTGTGCTGTGCTACGTTGCTCAGTCATGTCTGCCTCTTGGCAACTCCATGGACTGTAGCCCACCAGGTTCCTCTGTCCATGGGGATTCCCCAGGCAAGAATACTAGAATAGGTTACTATGACCACATATTACACTGTAATTGTCAATACTGATACTTGTGCTTTCGAATGCAAAGTTCACTTTAGTTTGAGACCATAAAAAATTGCATTCATATTAGGAAAGTCAGAAGACAACCACACGGATCTCTGGTATATAGACTATGTTAGATTGGTCTTGAGGTGACTTTTGGTATATCTTCCTGGCTTCCATCCTCTCAGACCCTCTCCTGCAGTGTCCATGGATCTCTCAGACTCACCTGCCTGTAAATTAAGAAAGAAGGCTTTCCTTGTAGAAGTCAAAATTCCTCCTGCAATGATGAATGATGCAGACTAAAATTTTGTCCCCACACAAGACAACAGGAAGGGTGAAAATCAACACTGATTTGTCAGCTTGATTCAGTTAGCTTTTGCAATAGCCAAGACCACAAGCAAAGTGCCACAGGCTGAGGGAGTGCAGCAGAGGAGATATTTACAGTTTCCCATGTCAGTTCAGAGGGCTTCCCAGGCATCTCAGCAGTAAAGAATCCACCTGCAGTGCAGGAGTCACAGGAGACACAAGTTTGATTCCTGGGTCAGGAAAATCCCCCGGAGGAGGGCAGGGAAACCCTCTCTAGTATTCCTGTCTTGGAAATCCCATGAACAGAGGAGCCTTGTGGGCTACAAGTCCATGGAGCCCCAAAGAGTGAGAAAGGACTGAAGTGAATTAGCACATACACACACGTGTCAGATAATTAGACACATTTTCCTCCTGTGACTCAACCTCCAAGTACATGATTTCCCTTAGGACACCCAGCTGGAGAGAATGGATTTTTTTCCTCTCGATTCTTTGTTCCTAGGTCATTGCATTATAAGTTAGGTGAATTAGGTTTTCATCACTCCTTCCGCTTTAATTCTCCTTCATCCAAAGCCCTAGGGTCCCCAGAGTGTTATCTCTTCCTGGAGTTCAAAATTTTCTTCAAACCGTAATATGGAGCGTTTGTCTTGACTTGCCCCATTGGATCTTCAAGTCTTTGATTTGTGTCTGGACACCACCACGGAAATCCCTGATAATTACTATTCCCCTCCTCAAAAATGTGGATTGTATTTCTCCTTCAGTATAAAATCTCAGTCATTATACTCCCTGGATTCATGACCATTTTCTCAAGCTAATTATGAATTTCCCAGTTGTATCAGAAATCAAGAGCTATCCTTTAGTCTCTCATTATAAAATTTGAATAGTTAGATGTAAAATAATTATACGTTGACCTGATGATATTATGACCATAAATCAGACTTTGCAGGTGCCATTTGTGTTAAAGACTCAGCCTACCCATGTAGAGATCAGAAATGTGAGTTTGAGCCTTGGGAGGTGGTGGCCAGGATGATAATCAGGCTTTCAAACAAAGTGCAGGTACATGGAGAGGAAGTGTGCAAATACAAGGCATTGGAGTTCTGGCTTTACTGAAAATCGCAAAAGAAGAAACCGAAACTTGTGCATCATTTCCTGGTCTCTTCTGGCCCTCGCCAGCCTGATGATTTCTGCCTTTTTGATAGTAGCCATTCTAACTAAACTTTGGCCACTTGATGCAAAGAGCAGACTCATTGGAAAATTACCCTGATACTGGGAAAGATGGAGGGCAGGAGGTGAAGGGGATGGCAGAGAATGAGATGGTTGGTTGGCATCACTGATATAATGGATATGAGTTTGAGCAAACTCCAGGAGATAGAGAAGGACAGGGAAGCCTGGCATGTCGCAGTCCATGGTGTGGACATAACTGAGCAAGTGAACAACAAATTCTAAATGTGAAAAGTGTACCTCACTGGGTTTTGGTTTCTATTTTGCTGAAGATTGATTATGTTAAGCCTCATTTCATGTGCCTGTTGGCCATTTGTAATGCCTTCCTTGGAAAAATAAAAATGTCTATTGAGAGTCCTCTACCCATTTTTAATGTGGTTGCTTGTTTTTTAATTGAGATGACTGAATTCTTTTAATAACAGCCCATTAATATTTGGCAGATTATAAGTTAGGTGAATTAGGTTTTCATCATTGCTTTAATTCTCCTTCATCCAAAGCCCTAGGGTCCCCAGAGTGTTATCTCTTCCTGGAGTTCAAAATTTTCTTCAAACCGTAATATGGAGCGTTTGTCTTGACTTGCCCCATTGGATCTTCAAGTCTTTGATTTGTGTCTGGACACCACCACGGAAATCCCTGATAATTACTATTCCCCTCCTCAAAAATGTGGATTGTATTTCTCCTTCAGTATAAAATCTCAGTCATTATACTCCCTGGATTCATGACCATTTTCTCAAGCTAATTATGAATTTCCCAGTTGTATCAGAAATCAAGAGCTATCCTTTAGTCTCTCATTATAAAATTTGAATAGTTAGATGTAAAATAATTATACGTTGACCTGATGATATTATGACCATAAATCAGACTTTGCAGGTGCCATTTGTGTTAAAGACTCAGCCTACCCATGTAGAGATCAGAAATGTGAGTTTGAGCCTTGGGAGGTGGTGGCCAGGATGATAATCAGGCTTTCAAACAAAGTGCAGGTACATGGAGAGGAAGTGTGCAAATACAAGGCATTGGAGTTCTGGCTTTACTGAAAATCGCAAAAGAAGAAACCGAAACTTGTGCATCATTTCCTGGTCTCTTCTGGCCCTCGCCAGCCTGATGATTTCTGCCTTTTTGATAGTAGCCATTCTAACTAAACTTTGGCCACTTGATGCAAAGAGCAGACTCATTGGAAAATTACCCTGATACTGGGAAAGATGGAGGGCAGGAGGTGAAGGGGATGGCAGAGAATGAGATGGTTGGTTGGCATCACTGATATAATGGATATGAGTTTGAGCAAACTCCAGGAGATAGAGAAGGACAGGGAAGCCTGGCATGTCGCAGTCCATGGTGTGGACATAACTGAGCAAGTGAACAACAAATTCTAAATGTGAAAAGTGTACCTCACTGGGTTTTGGTTTCTATTTTGCTGAAGATTGATTATGTTAAGCCTCATTTCATGTGCCTGTTGGCCATTTGTAATGCCTTCCTTGGAAAAATAAAAATGTCTATTGAGAGTCCTCTACCCATTTTTAATGTGGTTGCTTGTTTTTTAATTGAGATGACTGAATTCTTTTTTGAATAACAGCCCATTATATGATATGCAATTGGCAAATATCTTTTCCCACGAGTAGGTTGTCTTTTAGTTTTGTTGCTGCTTTCCTTCACTGCAAAACACTTTTTTATTTGATGAAGTTCTGTTTGCTTACTTTTACTTTTCTGGTTTTTTGCCTGGGGACATATATCCACTCCAATATTTCTAAGACCGATGTCAAGGAATTAATGCCTATGTCTTAGTCTATGACTTTTATGCTTTCAGATCATGTATTTAAGTCTTTAATCTATGTGGAGTTTATCTTTGTATGTGACCCAGTAGAGTGGTTCAGTTGCATTCTTTTCCCCTAATCTGTCCGTTACAGAAAATATTCCTCTTCATGTTGTGATACAGTTACCAATGAAGCAGCAATAGTTATATTCAGTGCTTTTATTTTTACCTTTTAAGCATTATGTGATAACTGTTTAGTAAGCTTCCCAGGTGGTTCAGTGGTAAATAATTACCTATGAATCAGGAGACATGAATTCAATTCCTGAGTTGGGAAGATCCTCTGGAGAAGAAAGTGGCTACCCACTCCAGTATTCTTGCCTAGAGAACTTGGACAGAGGAGCCTGGTGGGTTACAGTCCATGGGATTACAAAAAGTCAGACATGACTTAACCACTAAACAGCAGCAGCATGATTGTTTAACAGCCTAGTCTGATGTACACTTTCAACTTTTTGTTTCTGCCTATCAACGAACCCCTTGGAAAAAAATGGAGAGCAGGAGGTGAAGGGGATGGCAGAGAATGAGATGGTTGGTTGGCATCACTGATATAATGGATATGAGTTTGAGCAAACTCCAGGAGATAGAGAAGGACAGGAAGCCTGGCATGTCGCAGTCCATGGTGTGGACATAACTGAGCAAGTGAACAACAAATTCTAAATGTGAAAAGTGTACCTCACTGGGTTTTGGTTTCTATTTTGCTGAAGATTGATTATGTTAAGCCTCATTTCATGTGCCTGTTGGCCATTTGTAATGCCTTCCTTGGAAAAATAAAAATGTCTATTGAGAGTCCTCTACCCATTTTTAATGTGGTTGCTTGTTTTTTAATTGAGATGACTGAATTCTTTTTTGAATAACAGCCCATTATATGATATGCAATTGGCAAATATCTTTTCCCACGAGTAGGTTGTCTTTTAGTTTTGTTGCTGCTTTCCTTCACTGCAAAACACTTTTTTATTTGATGAAGTTCTGTTTGCTTACTTTTACTTTTCTGGTTTTTTGCCTGGGGACATATATCCACTCCAATATTTCTAAGACCGATGTCAAGGAATTAATGCCTATGTCTTAGTCTATGACTTTTATGCTTTCAGATCATGTATTTAAGTCTTTAATCTATGTGGAGTTTATCTTTGTATGTGACCCAGTAGAGTGGTTCAGTTGCATTCTTTTCCCTGAAGTTGTCCGTTACAGAAAATATTCCTCTTCATGTTGTGATACAGTTACCAATGAAGCAGCAATAGTTATATTCAGTGCTTTTATTTTTACCTTTTAAGCATTATGTGATAACTGTTTAGTAAGCTTCCCAGGTGGTTCAGTGGTAAATAATTACCTATGAATCAGGAGACATGAATTCAATTCCTGAGTTGGGAAGATCCTCTGGAGAAGAAAGTGGCTACCCACTCCAGTATTCTTGCCTAGAGAACTTGGACAGAGGAGCCTGGTGGGTTACAGTCCATGGGATTACAAAAAGTCAGACATGACTTAACCACTAAACAGCAGCAGCATGATTGTTTAACAGCCTAGTCTGATGTACACTTTCAACTTTCTGTTTCTGCCTATCAACGTATTCTACTGGGTACTTCTGTCTTTCCATCTCAAGGAAAACAGAGCATTTCAGCATTGCTTATAAGACATTTCTGGTGCTGAATTTCCTCAGTTTTTCTTTATCTGAGAGAGCCTTTATTTCTTCTTCATACCTGAAGGACACCCTTATCGGACAAAACATTCTTGGCTGATAGTTTTTGTATCACATTAAATGATATTTTGTTTGAGTGTGATATTCCCTTCTCTCTTGAACTGCGCAATTTATCCTAAGAAATTTACAGACAACCTAATGGAGGTGTCTTTGTAGGTTACTCACTTTTTTCTCCCTTTGGATACCTTTAACATTTTTTTCTTTTTTAAAAATTGTATTGAAATATATTTGATTTACAATGTCATCTTATCCTAGTTGTGCAGCAAATTGATATATGTATGTGTGTATATATATATATATATATATATATATATACTTACACACATGCATACATATGTATATATTCTTTTTTAGATTTTTCTCATTATATTGAGTATATTTACATGTACTATACACTAGGTCTTTCTTGAGAATCTGTATTATATATATGAGTGTTATATAAAAAACAACATATGCTGTATAAAAACCAACATTCTCTCTTTCGTTGACTCTTAAGACACATCTATTGACTGATTTGTTCTATTTTTGACTGCATTGGGTCTATCTTGCTTTGCGGGAGCTTTCTCTAGTTGCAGAAAGCAGGGGGAGCAGCTACTCCTCTTTGCCGTGCATGCTCTTCTCATTGCAGAAACCTCTCTTGTTTAGAGCCCAAGCTCTCAAGCATTAGTTGTGGGGCATGGGCTTAGTGACTTTGCACCTTGTGAAATCTTCTGAGACCAGGGATCAACCCCATGTTCCTTGCATTGGCAGGCAGATTCTTACCTACTGTGGCACCAGAGATAGCCTCTCTTTCATTGACTTTTGATACTATGTGTGTCTTGGAACTTATGTGTGTCTTTTGCATTAGGACATTTAGGTAATCTATTATGGTAGCACTTGTACATTCCAGTTTCTTCCCCAGGCTGGAAAATTCTTCACTGTAATTTCTGTAAATTAGTTCTCTGTTCTTTTCTCAATCTCTTCTGATTTTGGGACAGCCACTATCCTTCTTACCTGTTCTAACAGAGTCAGATGTTTCTCAGGGAACATTGTCATTAAAAAAATATCTTAGCTTTGTCTTCACGTTTACTTGAATCATTCTAACACTGAACTCATTATCTCTTCTCCATATGGTCTCCTACAGTTCCAAGGCTTTTTAATTCATCTTTCATATCATTTATTGAGTTCTTCAGTGCTAGAGTTTCTGTTTATGTTTAAGGGCTTTCACTGTTTTGGAGACTGGTCCATATGGACATTGTTTTTATTCCTGAGCTCACTGAAGTGTCTTTGTGAGTTTTCTTTTAGTTTGTTGAGCTTCTACCTGATGCTATTTGTATTCTCCATTTGTTTGATCACAATCTTCCACAGCATTAATATTTGTTCACGGAAAACTCATTTTCCTTTGATGATTCCATGGAATTGGTTTTTCGATTACCATGGGGTTCAGTGGGCTACTCCTCTGTCAGTGCATTTGAAGGAGAAAGCATCTTTCTTATTTAGGTAAAGCCTGGGTTACTTTGATTCTAACAATTCAACTGACTGTTAACAGAGGTCTTTGTATGGTTTTCCAGTAAATGACCTTGGAGCACAAGTGTTTGGGTTCTGTTACCTGAGCTGCTTCTGACTATATCTGAGAAACTCCATTTGTTGCACTTTATGGCCTCTGGCAGAGGCGTGGCCAGTGCCCCTGCCTTCAGTGTTTGTGCCTCCAGGGTCACTGGGGACCTGGAGCTCCCAGTGTCCCCAATGTGGATGGTATTTTTGCTGGGGGTAATCCCAGAATGGTGGGTGCTAATGCCATATCCAGGGCAACATACTCTGAAGGATCCACCACCCCTATTGTCTGGTTCCTGTGACTGTAGGTGCTGTGGCATCCAGGAGGCTACAATCACACCTACCCCCTCCACTGGTGCTACCAGGTGTTCTGGGGCCACGGGCTTAGCTCCCTCAGCCATGGCGCTTGGACCAGGCTCACTGCCTCTGGTGTCCCCTGGTTCACTCACACTCCCTCTACATTCCAGTTTCTTCCCCAGGCTGGAAAATTCTTCACTGTAATTTCTGTAAATTAGTTCTCTGTTCTTTTCTCAATCTCTTCTGATTTTGGGACAGCCACTATCCTTCTTACCTGTTCTAACAGAGTCAGATGTTTCTCAGGGAACATTGTCATTAAAAAAATATCTTAGCTTTGTCTTCACGTTTACTTGAATCATTCTAACACTGAACTCATTATCTCTTCTCCATATGGTCTCCTACAGTTCCAAGGCTTTTTAATTCATCTTTCATATCATTTATTGAGTTCTTCAGTGCTAGAGTTTCTGTTTATGTTTAAGGGCTTTCACTGTTTTGGAGACTGGTCCATATGGACATTGTTTTTATTCCTGAGCTCACTGAAGTGTCTTTGTGAGTTTTCTTTTAGTTTGTTGAGCTTCTACCTGATGCTATTTGTATTCTCCATTTGTTTGATCACAATCTTCCACAGCATTAATATTTGTTCACGGAAAACTCATTTTCCTTTGATGATTCCATGGAATTGGTTTTTCGATTACCATGGGGTTCAGTGGGCTACTCCTCTGTCAGTGCATTTGAAGGAGAAAGCATCTTTCTTATTTAGGTAAAGCCTGGGTTACTTTGATTCTAACAATTCAACTGACTGTTAACAGAGGTCTTTGTATGGTTTTCCAGTAAATGACCTTGGAGCACAAGTGTTTGGGTTCTGTTACCTGAGCTGCTTCTGACTATATCTGAGAAACTCCATTTGTTGCACTTTATGGCCTCTGGCAGAGGCGTGGCCAGTGCCCCTGCCTTCAGTGTTTGTGCCTCCAGGGTCACTGGGGACCTGGAGCTCCCAGTGTCCCCAATGTGGATGGTATTTTTGCTGGGGGTAATCCCAGAATGGTGGGTGCTAATGCCATATCCAGGGCAACATACTCTGAAGGATCCACCACCCCTATTGTCTGGTTCCTGTGACTGTAGGTGCTGTTGCATCCAGGAGGCTACAATCACACCTACCACCTCCACTGGTGCTACCAGGTGTTCTGGGGCCACGGGCTTAGCTCCCTCCGCCATGGCGCTTGGACCAGGCTCACTGCCTCTGGTGTCCCCTGGTTCCACCTCCTCTAGGCGAAAATCTACTCACCATCAGATGTACAACTATGTGTATCTGTGGTGTCCTGATGGGTTGGGCAGAAAAAAGCTTTGTTTAGTCATGAGTGTAGATTAAAAGGGAAGAACCAGGGAGCGTCTCTGCCACCATGATGCTGACATCACCAATGGTACACTGTTCCCACAGGCTATACGTTTAAAATATTAGAACATTTACTTTAAATTTAAAACATTAGGGCTTTCCTGGTAGCTCAGTGGTAAAGAGTTCACCTGCCAATGCAGGAGACATGGGTTCAATTCCTGTTGTGGAAAGATTCCACATGCTGCAGAACAACAAAGCCTGTGAGCCACAACTATTGAGCCTGTGCTCTAGAGCCTCAGAGCTGCAATGATCGAGCATATGGGAACAAGAACTGAAGTCCATGAGCCCTGGAGCCTGAGTTCCACAACAAGAGAAGTCACTGCAATGAGAAGCCTGCTCACCTCAACTAGACAGTAGCCCCCCACACCCTGCAACTAGAGAAGAGCCTGTGGCAGCAGTGAAAACCCAAAGCAGCCAAAAATAAATTTAAAAAATAATTTAAAACATTATATTCTATTAAAACATTTGCTATTAGGATGAGTGGTAATGAAGCAATAAGTAACTGAATACAATAAAAACTTGTATAGAACTGAGGGTAATTTGAATAATTCTGTTCTACACATTTATTGTGGTATTTAAAGACACCATTCATTACTCTATTTGAATTCTATTACAGGAACTTATAGTAAAAGGTTACTCCCTCCCTGTCATCTCCTCCCAAGTGAGCAGGAGATTGACAGACGTGCCTAATGCCATAGGGTCACTACCGGCCCCAGTGTCCCCAATGTGGATGGTATTTTTGCTGGGTAATCCCAGAATGGTGGGTGCTAATGCCATATCCAGGGCAACATACTCTGAAGGATCCACCTCCCCTATTGTCTGGTTCCTGTGACTGTAGGTGCTGTTGCATCCAGGAGGCTACAATCACACCTACCACCTCCACTGGTGCTACCAGGTGTTCTGGGGCCACGGGCTTAGCTCCCTCAGCCATGGCGCTTGGACCAGGCTCACTGCCTCTGGTGTCCCCTGGTTCCACCTCCTCTAGGCGAAAAATCTACTCACCATCAGATGTACAACTATGTGTATCTGTGGTGTCCTGATGGGTTGGGCAGAAAAAAGCTTTGTTTAGTCATGAGTGTAGATTAAAAGGGAAGAACCAGGGAGCGTCTCTGCCACCATGATGCTGACATCACCAATGGTACACTGTTCCCACAGGCTATACGTTTAAAATATTAGAACATTTACTTTAAATTTAAAACATTAGGGCTTTCCTGGTAGCTCAGTGGTAAAGAGTTCACCTGCCAATGCAGGAGACATGGGTTCAATTCCTGTTGTGGAAAGATTCCACATGCTGCAGAACAACAAAGCCTGTGAGCCACAACTATTGAGCCT
This sequence comes from Tragulus kanchil, assembly GCA_022376925.1. Taxonomy (NCBI): domain Eukaryota; kingdom Metazoa; phylum Chordata; class Mammalia; order Artiodactyla; family Tragulidae; genus Tragulus; species Tragulus kanchil. Next base: position 19,186,067 of record JAIOJX010000029.1, on the reverse strand, counting down.
GTGCTCTAGAGCCTCAGAGCTGCAATGATCGAGCATATGGGAACAAGAACTGAAGTCCATGAGCCCTGGAGCCTGAGTTCCACAACAAGAGAAGTCACTGCAATGAGAAGCCTGCTCACCTCAACTAGACAGTAGCCCCCCACACCCTGCAACTAGAGAAGAGCCTGTGGCAGCAGTGAAAACCCAAAGCAGCCAAAAATAAATTTAAAAAATAATTTAAAACATTATATTCTATTAAAACATTTGCTATTAGGATGAGTGGTAATGAAGCAATAAGTAACTGAATACAATAAAAACTTGTATAGAACTGAGGGTAATTTGAATAATTCTGTTCTACACATTTATTGTGGTATTTAAAGACACCATTCATTACTCTATTTGAATTCTATTACAGGAACTTATAGTAAAAGGTTACTCCCTCCCTGTCATCTCCTCCCAAGTGAGCAGGAGATTGACAGACGTGCTCGTTTGCACAAATTGTGACTCTGAACCACCTGGCTGCATAGGTGGTCAAGCTCTCTAGCAAGTCATCTTCAATCACGATGTGTATACACATACACACACATTTATGAAGAGCTGATCTTTGACCAACACAGGAGTTGAGGCAATGGCACCTTGAACAGTTGAAAATCTGGCAATAACATTATAGTCAACCCATCTTATCCACAGTTCAACACCATCTGATTCAGTCAACCTTCAATAGGAAATCATATTCATTGTCTTCCATTTTACTTGTATATTTTCATATGGCTACTTCAACTTATGATGATACTTTCAGGAACACCAGACAAAAATTACTTATGATATATATGTCATTTTAAGAAAATATTATTCCTCATGTCACTCTCTAAAACTAGGAATGTGCAAATATTTGAATCCAAAGTTTGGAAAAGTTCTAAGTATTATAGAAAGAAAACACAACTTTAAAAATCCCTATATCATAGTCTAAAAAGAATGCTTAATAAAGTGAGTAACTGAAACTGTGGAGAGAAGTTAAATTCTGTAAACTGGATATCCAAGGTAATGAGTAGAAGGAGCAAATTTTGTTCCAGAATGATGAAGTGTGACAATTACTGGTTCTCAGGCTTTGAGTAATGCAATCAAGAGCACTACATCACATCCAAGACAATGCACCTTTTTACACCTACTGTGCCATAGATTCTCTTCAGAGACCCCTGTATGTCTTTGTTCCTCAGACTGTAGATGAAGGGGTTCAGCATGGGGTGACCACCATGTACATGCAACTAGAGAAGAGCCTGTGGCAGCAGTGAAAACCAAAGCAGCCAAAAATAAATTTAAAAAATAATTTAAAACATTATATTCTATTAAAACATTTGCTATTAGGATGAGTGGTAATGAAGCAATAAGTAACTGAATACAATAAAAACTTGTATAGAACTGAGGGTAATTTGAATAATTCTGTTCTACACATTTATTGTGGTATTTAAAGACACCATTCATTACTCTATTTGAATTCTATTACAGGAACTTATAGTAAAAGGTTACTCCCTCCCTGTCATCTCCTCCCAAGTGAGCAGGAGATTGACAGACGTGCTCGTTTGCACAAATTGTGACTCTGAACCACCTGGCTGCATAGGTGGTCAAGCTCTCTAGCAAGTCATCTTCAATCACGATGTGTATACACATACACACACATTTATGAAGAGCTGATCTTTGACCAACACAGGAGTTGAGGCAATGGCACCTTGAACAGTTGAAAATCTGGCAATAACATTATAGTCAACCCATCTTATCCACAGTTCAACACCATCTGATTCAGTCAACCTTCAATAGGAAATCATATTCATTGTCTTCCATTTTACTTGTATATTTTCATATGGCTACTTCAACTTATGATGATACTTTCAGGAACACCAGACAAAAATTACTTATGATATATATGTCATTTTAAGAAAATATTATTCCTCATGTCACTCTCTAAAACTAGGAATGTGCAAATATTTGAACCCAAAGTTTGGAAAAGTTCTAAGTATTATAGAAAGAAAACACAACTTTAAAAATCCCTATATCATAGTCTAAAAAGAATGCTTAATAAAGTGAGTAACTGAAACTGTGGAGAGAAGTTAAATTCTGTAAACTGGATATCCAAGGTAATGAGTAGAAGGAGCAAATTTTGTTCCAGAATGATGAAGTGTGACAATTACTGGTTCTCAGGCTTTGAGTAATGCAATCAAGAGCACTACATCACATCCAAGACAATGCACCTTTTTACACCTACTGTGCCATAGATTCTCTTCAGAGACCCCTGTATGTCTTTGTTCCTCAGACTGTAGATGAAGGGGTTCAGCATGGGGGTGACCACCATGTACATCACTGAGGCTGTGGCACTTGAGTGGGAGCTGTGAGTAGCAGCAGAGCTAAGGTACACTCCTAAGGACGTACAATAAAATAGCAAGACAACTGAGAGGTGAGACACACAGGTGGAAAAAACTTTATATTTCCCCTGAGTGGATAAGATTCTTCGTATGGAAGAGACTATCCTGTAGTAAGAGTAAAGGATACCAGCAAACGGTCCACCACTTAGTAGCACTGAAGCCAAATACATCACCAGGTCATTAAGAAAGGTATCAGAACAGGCAAGTTCGATCATCTGATTGAGTTCACAGAAAAAGTGGGGAATTTCCACCTTTGGATAGAAGATCAATCTCAAAGCCATAAAGCTTTGTAACAAGGAATACATAGCACTCAACAGCCAGGATACAAGAACCATCAGTCCACAGAGCCTTGGGTGCATGATGACCGTGTAGTACAGGGGGTGACAGATGGCCACATACCTGTCATAGGCCATCACAGTGAGGAGGAAGTCATCTAATCCTGCAAAGAATATGTAAAAATATATCTGGGTGATGCAGCCTTCATAGGTTATGACTTTTCTCTGGGTCTGGATGTTCCAAAGCATCTTTGGGATGGTGGTGGAGGTGAAACAGATGTCTACAAAGGACAGGTTGGAGAGGAAGAAGTACAAGGGGGTGTGGAGGTGGGGGTCTGTGCTGACGGCCAGGATGATGAGCAGGTTTCCAAAGACAGTGATCAGGTACATGGAGAGGAAAAGCCCAAATATGAGGGCCTGCAGTTCTGGGTCCTCTGAGAATCCCAGAAGAAGAAATTCAGAAATTTGTGTTTGGTTGCCTGGTTCCATGTGGTGAAGGTGACTACCAGGAAAAATTAAAAAATAAAAAACATGAACAATTATCTTAAAAGTTGGCATTACTCACATAGACAGAATAGTCCAGTTTCTATTATGCAGTAAATAAATTAATATCCTGTATTTAGAAAGGTTTTGTTTCATCTCTAACTAGGCATAGATTCTCTTCAGAGACCCCTGTATGTCGTTGTTCCTCAGACTGTAGATGAAGGGGTTCAGCATGGGGGTGACCACCATGTACATCACTGAGGCTGTGGCACTTGAGTGGGAGCTGTGAGTAGCAGCAGAGCTAAGGTACACTCCTAAGGACGTACAATAAAATAGCAAGACAACTGAGAGGTGAGACACACAGGTGGAAAAAACTTTATATTTCCCCTGAGTGGATAAGATTCTTCGTATGGAAGAGACTATCCTGTAGTAAGAGTAAAGGATACCAGCAAACGGTCCACCACTTAGTAGCACTGAAGCCAAATACATCACCAGGTCATTAAGAAAGGTATCAGAACAGGCAAGTTCGATCATCTGATTGAGTTCACAGAAAAGTGGGGAATTTCCACCTTTGGATAGAAGATCAATCTCAAAGCCATAAAGCTTTGTAACAAGGAATACATAGCACTCAACAGCCAGGATACAAGAACCATCAGTCCACAGAGCCTTGGGTGCATGATGACCGTGTAGTACAGGGGGTGACAGATGGCCACATACCTGTCATAGGCCATCACAGTGAGGAGGAAGTCATCTAATCCTGCAAAGAATATGTAAAAATATATCTGGGTGATGCAGCCTTCATAGGTTATGACTTTTCTCTGGGTCTGGATGTTCCAAAGCATCTTTGGGATGGTGGTGGAGGTGAAACAGATGTCTACAAAGGACAGGTTGGAGAGGAAGAAGTACAAGGGGGTGTGGAGGTGGGGGTCTGTGCTGACGGCCAGGATGATGAGCAGGTTTCCAAAGACAGTGATCAGGTACATGGAGAGGAAAAGCCCAAATATGAGGGCCTGCAGTTCTGGGTCCTCTGAGAATCCCAGAAGAAGAAATTCAGAAATTTGTGTTTGGTTGCCTGGTTCCATGTGGTGAAGGTGACTACCAGGAAAAATTAAAAAATAAAAAACATGAACAATTATCTTAAAAGTTGGCATTACTCACATAGACAGAATAGTCCAGTTTCTATTATGCAGTAAATAAATTAATATCCTGTATTTAGAAAGGTTTTGTTTCATCTCTAACTAGGCATGTTTGCCTCACTTTCAGCATGTTTCCAACAAAATCATGTATTCTAACCTTGTAATGAGAAAGGCTTTCATACATTTGAAGAATATATATTGAGTGTAAACCATGTTCAAAACACATTGTTGTTTTGTCTCTAAGTCATGTCTGACTCTTTTGAGACCCTATGGGCTTTAGCCAGGACACTCAGGCCGTTGGATTTCCCAAGCAAAAATACTGCAGTGGGTTACCATTTCCTTCTCCAGGTGATCTACTCAACCCAGGAATCAAACCCACCTCTCCTGAGCCACCTGGGAAGTCCCTCCAAACACGTACTGTCAACAGATTTGTTATGCTTTGAAACAGAAGTTTCCAAAATCCAGTGAGGGTAAAAGATCATGTCCAAGTAAAATGATATATAATATGTCATGTGATAACAGATGCTAAGAAGAAAACAAAACTAGATAAAAAAGAGAGTAGTAGGAGATATTTGCTTGTAGTGAGTGCTCAGGTAAGGTCATCAAGCAAGGTGAGAATTGAAGACTTAGCTCAAGAAAGGAGAGAAGGATCTAGTACGAGATCAGGAGAAATGTGTGTTCTAACCTAGTTGCTCTTGTTGAGAACGACCTTTTTCTTTTTGTTATTCTTATTTTCACTTTCCCTGAGTTTTGCTGTTTCTGCCACACTACCACCTGAATCAGCCATAGGTATGCATATGCCCCTCCCTCTTGAACTTCCTTCACATCACACTCCCCATCCCACCCCTCTAGGTTATCACAAAGCCCCTGTTTCAGTTCTCTTAGACTTACAGCAAATTCTCATTGGTTGTAGAACAAGTTCCAAAGACAGTGATCAGGTACATGGAGAGGAAAAGCCCAAATATGAGGGCCTGCAGTTCTGGGTCCTCTGAGAATCCCAGAAGAAGAAATTCAGAAATTTGTGTTTGGTTGCCTGGTTCCATGTGGTGAAGGTGACTACCAGGAAAAATTAAAAAATAAAAAACATGAACAATTATCTTAAAAGTTGGCATTACTCACATAGACAGAATAGTCCAGTTTCTATTATGCAGTAAATAAATTAATATCCTGTATTTAGAAAGGTTTTGTTTCATCTCTAACTAGGCATGTTTGCCTCACTTTCAGCATGTTTCCAACAAAATCATGTATTCTAACCTTGTAATGAGAAAGGCTTTCATACATTTGAAGAATATATATTGAGTGTAAACCATGTTCAAAACACATTGTTGTTTTGTCTCTAAGTCATGTCTGACTCTTTTGAGACCCTATGGGCTTTAGCCAGGACACTCAGGCCGTTGGATTTCCCAAGCAAAAATACTGCAGTGGGTTACCATTTCCTTCTCCAGGTGATCTACTCAACCCAGGAATCAAACCCACCTCTCCTGAGCCACCTGGGAAGTCCCTCCAAACACGTACTGTCAACAGATTTGTTATGCTTTGAAACAGAAGTTTCCAAAATCCAGTGAGGGTAAAAGATCATGTCCAAGTAAAATGATATATAATATGTCATGTGATAACAGATGCTAAGAAGAAAACAAAACTAGATAAAAAAGAGAGTAGTAGGAGATATTTGCTTGTAGTGAGTGCTCAGGTAAGGTCATCAAGCAAGGTGAGAATTGAAGACTTAGCTCAAGAAAGGAGAGAAGGATCTAGTACGAGATCAGGAGAAATGTGTGTTCTAACCTAGTTGCTCTTGTTGAGAACGACCTTTTTCTTTTTGTTATTCTTATTTTCACTTTCCCTGAGTTTTGCTGTTTCTGCCACACTACCACCTGAATCAGCCATAGGTATGCATATGCCCCTCCCTCTTGAACTTCCTTCACATCACACTCCCCATCCCACCCCTCTAGGTTATCACAAAGCCCCTGTTTCAGTTCTCTTAGACTTACAGCAAATTCTCATTGGTTGTAGAACAGCCTTTTAAAATTAAAAATTTCAGGTATTTTTATAGCCATGATATGATATAAACCAGAACAGAATTAGGAAAGATCATCTATAATGTAAGTAGCCCAGTCCGTTATGAAATACTAAACAGCTATTGAAATAAGGAACTCATATTCCATTGAATACTAGTTGATTGCAAGAATGTCCCTGGGACATTATAGACCAATAATGAAGAGAGGACACGAGGAGGAAAAAAAAGACAGCACTGAATCATACAGAGTATCTGTGATGCACGTAGGATTCTATCTGTGCGTTTGTAGGAGAGCGTGTCAATAGATATGTGTACATTATATAGAAAGAGAAGTTTTTAAAAGCAGCCGAGTATATATGGGACAATGCTACTGAACATGAAACTAGGTTAAGTAGTAGTAGTTTTAAAATAACCGACTACAACAGATAGATGGAGAAGGAAATGGTGACCTAGTCCAGATCCTTGCCTGGGAAATCTGAAGGACAGAGGAGCCTGGCGGGCTGTGCTCTACAGGGTCCCAAGAGCCAGACATGATCAGAGACTAAACCAGCTGAAACAATAATGAATGTATCTCATAAATAAGTTCCTAAATTTGTGTAACGGCAATAAATTAATGATACCCACATGGGCCACTAATTCAATACTAAATTGCCAAAGACTTGGAAATATACGAATATAAGAGAAGACATTGCAAAATGCAAGGAGGAATCCACATTCAAGTTAAAGTATATTTCTTAAAAATACACAGATTTAAATATGCCCACAGAAGACAAAGTTGACTTTCATTGAAACAGCAAAAAAGAATAGTTTCTACTTGATGACCAAAGCTGATACAACTTTTAGAAATAAGTGTAACCATAAAAGAGCAAAAGGAAAGATAAGGAATGAGAAAGATTAAAAGTTGGACATATGAATAAAATGTGAATAATTAGCACTAAAATCAAGCAGGAAAACATACTCTGTTATTTTTAAAAGGACTTTCAAGTGAAGATTATTACAGTGACAGCTTAATTCGTTCTATAAAATAAATAAAAAGGCAATGGGGACAACACCATATCACTGATGGAGCACAGAAACTTTTGATATTATCAAACATTCTCACAAATACATTATACACACATAAAATAACTAACTGACAAAAAAAAAAGGACAAATGAAAATATGTACATAACTGTCTCACAAAATTAGGAAAGATCATCTATAATGTAAGTAGCCCAGTCCGTTATGAAATACTAAACAGCTATTGAAATAAGGAACTCATATTCCATTGAATACTAGTTGATTGCAAGAATGTCCCTGGGACATTATAGACCAATAATGAAGAGAGGACACGAGGAGGAAAAAAAAGACAGCACTGAATCATACAGAGTATCTGTGATGCACGTAGGATTCTATCTGTGCGTTTGTAGGAGAGCGTGTCAATAGATATGTGTACATTATATAGAAAGAGAAGTTTTTAAAAGCAGCCGAGTATATATGGGACAATGCTACTGAACATGAAACTAGGTTAAGTAGTAGTAGTTTTAAAATAACCGACTACAACAGATAGATGGAGAAGGAAATGGTGACCTAGTCCAGATCCTTGCCTGGGAAATCTGAAGGACAGAGGAGCCTGGCGGGCTGTGCTCTACAGGGTCCCAAGAGCCAGACATGATCAGAGACTAAACCAGCTGAAACAATAATGAATGTATCTCATAAATAAGTTCCTAAATTTGTGTAACGGCAATAAATTAATGATACCCACATGGGCCACTAATTCAATACTAAATTGCCAAAGACTTGGAAATATACGAATATAAGAGAAGACATTGCAAAATGCAAGGAGGAATCCACATTCAAGTTAAAGTATATTTCTTAAAAATACACAGATTTAAATATGCCCACAGAAGACAAAGTTGACTTTCATTGAAACAGCAAAAAAGAATAGTTTCTACTTGATGACCAAAGCTGATACAACTTTTAGAAATAAGTGTAACCATAAAAGAGCAAAAGGAAAGATAAGGAATGAGAAAGATTAAAAGTTGGACATATGAATAAAATGTGAATAATTAGCACTAAAATCAAGCAGGAAAACATACTCTGTTATTTTTTAAAAGGACTTTCAAGTGAAGATTATTACAGTGACAGCTTAATTCGTTCTATAAAATAAATAAAAAGGCAATGGGGACAACACCATATCACTGATGGAGCACAGAAACTTTTGATATTATCAAACATTCTCACAAATACATTATACACACATAAAATAACTAACTGACAAGGATTTGGAGAAAAGAAAATAAAACAGAAAGACAGAAATGAAAGCATTCCCACTGTAGCATACACTGCGTTCTCACAGACAATTTCTGATTAACAGTGTAAACGTTTAACACAGAGATAAACATGCACGTGTGTGTGTCTGTTCAGTCACTCAGTCATCTCTGACTTTTTACAAATGTTTATACACGTATGAGTATGTCTGTGTGTTAGTTGCTCAGTCATGTCCGACCCTTTGGGACCCCTTGAGTGGTACCCACCATGCTCCTCTATCCATGGAAAATTCTTCAGGCAAGAATAGAGCAAAGAGCTTCCCCTATGGGAGAGTAGATAAAGAATTTGCCTTCAAGGCAGGAGACTCAGGACATGTGGTTCACTCGCTGGGTCAGGAAGATCCCCTGCAGGAGGAAACAGACACCCCCTACAGTATTCTTGAATGAAAACAATCTCACAAACAGAGGAGCCTGAAGGGCTACAGTCCATGGAGTCACAGCATCAGACACGCCTGAGGCTCTAACCATTCCAGCAAAGAGACGTTACTGTGTTCCAAGAATGTTTTACTCGTTTTTCATTGGGGGATAATTACTTTACAATATTGTGCTGGTTTTGCCATACATCAATATGAATCAACCATGGGTATACCTAAATCTGTATCTGCAGCTATATCTATATATATGCATATATTTGAAGGAGTATATTGAATGAAACACTGGGTCCGATCTTACTCATTTATATGGAAGCAGTCATATATGCCCCATCTTGCAAAGACACTCCTGAACCTTCAGCCACATCTAATGACTTATTTCTCCACTCTTGTTACATGTATGTCACTTTATACCTCCTATTCTCTCTTCTAACTGAACTTTCATTATTAAGTTGGCAACTCTAAGCCTTGCCTAACTGAGGTCAATATTTGCTTCTCTTTTGCATGCGTGCTAAGTCACTTCAGTCATGTCTGACTCAGTACGACTCCATGGACCGTAACCCAGCCGGCTCCTCTGTCCATGGGATTCTCCAGGTAAGAATACTGGAGTGGGTTGCCATTCTCTTCCAGGGTTCTTCCCAACCCAGAGATACATCCCATAGTTCTTACCTTTCCTGCATTGGCAGGCAGGCTCTTTAACACTCAGGCCACCTGGAAAGTCCTGACTACGACTTTAGTCCTAAGCAAATACATTCATTTATGAATTACAGTTTCCCAAGTGGCCTTAGTAGTGAAGAATCTGCCAGTCATTTCAGGAGATACAACAGATGCAGGTTCGATCCCTGGATGGGGATGATGCCCCGGAGTAAGAAATGGCAACCCACTCCAGTACTCCTGCCTGGAAAATTCCATGCACAGAGGGGCCTGGAGGGCTACAGTCCATGAGGGTACAAAGAGTCCAACATGACAGGAACCGAGCATGCACACACATGAATCAAGGTAGCAAACTACCACACTAATCTCTGTTGTCTGAGCTAGGCTGGACTGAATCACAAGTGACCTCAGATGAATGTTCTAGTTTTGTATTCTCGCTAATCCTCTCTCCCAGTGTCTTCTGGCTCTCAGACTCACCTGGATGGGAACTGAGGGAAAGGTCCTTGTGTGGAAGTTCAAAGCATCCTCTAGCACTGACAATAGAGACTGAAGCTCTGTCCCTACAAGACAGCTGCGGCGAGTGAAGGACTGATTTTATACAGAGACCCAGGTCTCCAAAGGAAGCATGTCCTGTGGTGCCTGAGATTCCTCAGGCTGAAGGGACAGAAGCAGAGGAGTTTTATAGCTCACTTAACTTCTCATTATACATCTTTCTGCTGTAACTCCTCTGCTCTGTACCTGATTTCCCTGAGGGACATGGTTCTGGACAGAAAGGAAAATTTTCCTGTTTTTCTCTGTTCCTAAGAGACCAGGTTACAAAGCAGGTGAATTCTGCTTTTATTGCTCCTTCTCCTTACTTTTCCTGGGTTCAGAGGTCTAAACCACCCCAGCAATGTATTGCAGCCTGGGCTAAAGTTTCCTCAAGTCTAAGAATTCTCACTTGTTAAATCCCCCCAATCTTCTAAGTTCTCACTTGTAGTGAACACACACCTCCTGGTATTTCCAAAACATATTTCATGAGTATAATAGCTTTTCCCTAAGCATGTGAGGCTACAAGGATAGGTCTGTTCCAAGCTTCTCAATCTGAAACACAGGAGCAGAAGGAATTTAAGCCCCCTAGTGAGCTGTATTTTGGAGACGTGCCTATATCTGGGATATTTACTTAGATTGGGAAAGATATTTCATTGAGATCAATGGAAGGAATCATATCTTTAGGCAGCAATGTGAGTCTTCAAGTAGAAGAATAAAGATGATTCAATACAAAATAGGATTACACCCAACAATCCTTCATCTCAATGACAAACCCCTTTATACCTGGTCGCTCACCTCACATACATCAGTAAGCACTTGTACACCAGAAAAAAACAGTTTGCATAGTTAAGCTCTGGTATAAATCTGTGCTTCATTTTAGATAAGGTTTTCTCAGACTCTGGACTTTCTTATGTCCAACATTTTATTGAAATTCGTGTGTCACATAGATGACCATTGGACGCATGCACTGATGATCAGTTTTTACAGCGAATCTGTTAACAATGGCTCAGCAGGTAAAGAATCTGCCTGCAATGCAGCAGAAGCAGGAGACTCAAGTTGAATCCCTGGCTCAGGAAGATCCACTGGAGTAGGAAATTGTGAGCCACTCCAATATATTTGCCTAAAAACTCCTACAGAGGAGCCTGGTGGACTACAGTCCACAGGGTCATAAAGAATCAGATACTACTGAGCAACTGAGCATACACTGGTAACCCATATTCACACTGGGTCACATAAAGAGTAAGATCCTATGAGGAATAAAATGGAATGCCTTGTTATGAAACACACTCTATAACATTTCATGAAGAAATAATTCTTAGGAAATGCACACAGTCTTAGAAGATACATGGGCATTTTCATATGTTTCACTGAAGGTTCTCACAAAGTTTGGGGAGTAGATAAATGACGAAGGATAAAGCATGAATGACAGAGCAAAAAGTTTCATATAGCAAGTTACTATGATATATGGAAGTGGAAATCGAAGAACTGCAAATAGCAAGCAATAAGTTGAAGGAGCAGGTACTATTTCCACACTCTGATCAAGGAGTCACAAGATGCGGCCCAGAGGCTTTAGCCCTGATATCATGGGCATTTCTTTAGTCTAAGGACAATTGACCCTGATAGAATTTCCATCCCAAAGAATCTTTTCAGAGCCCTCTTTATGTCTTTATTTCTCAGACTGTAGATGAAGGGGTTCAGCATGGGTGTGACCACCGTGTACATCACGGAGGCGATTGCAGTGGAGTGGGAGCTGTGGGCAGCAGCAGAGATAAGGTACACTTCTAAGACAGAACAGTAAAACAGGGAGACAACAGAGAGGTGAGAGACACAGGTGGAAAAGGCTTTATACTTCCCCTGAGCTGATGACATCTTACATATGCAGAAAACTATTTTAGAGTAAGAAAAACAGATACCAACAAAAGGACCAACACCCGTCAGGACAACTGCAAAATACATCATTATATTATTAAGAAAGTTGTCCGAACCGGAAAGTTGAACCACCTGACTGAGTTCACAGAAAAAGTGGGGGATTTGTACATCTGGACAAAAAGACAATCGCAGCACCATTAAACTATATAGCAATGAATACAAGGCAATCATTACCCAAGATATCAGAACCAGCCATCCACAGAGCTGAGGGCTCATGACAACCATGTAGTCCAAAGGGTGGCAGATGGCCACATACCGGTCATAGGCCATCACTGTCAGGAGAATGTCATCTAATGCTCCAAAGAGGATGTAAAAAAATATCTGGGTGATGCAGCCTTCATACGTGATAACTCGGCTCTGGCTCTGGATATTCCACAGCATCTTGGGAATGGTGGTGGAAGTGAAACATATGTCTACAAAGGACAGGTTGGAGAGGAAGAAGTACATGGGGGTCTGGAGATGGGGTTCTAATCTGACGGCCAGAATGATGAGCAGGTTTCCAAAGACACTGATCAGGTACATGGAGAGGAAAAGCCCAAATAGGAGGGGCTGCAGTTCTTCTTCTTCTGAAAGTCCCAGAAGAAGAAATTCTGAAACTGATGTATTGTTCCCTGGTTCCATGCAGTGACGATGACTACCAGGAAAAGGGAAAATGTTATGACAATCTCACACAAACTGGCAAAATTCACATAGCTGAGATACTGCGATCTCTATTTAGCCCTCAAGTAACAGATGATAGTACCTTAGATAAGCTCTTTTCAAGAGTAATCTCCACTTTATTTCTGACTAGGAATTTTTGTCCCACTATCATCACATCTGCAAAGACCTTTTATATTCTTGAATTTTAATGTATTCCTTCATTCACTTGAGAAATACGTATTTAGTGCTAACCCAGTAAAAGTGCTGAAAAATATACCCCTTGCAATCCAAGGATGCTGAATGAGGACATTCAAATAAAATATGATAAAATATTTCACGAGTTCTGTAATGAAAATAAAGCCAGATATAAACGAAACAGTGGTAAATAGCAGTATTTTGTCCTGTGTGTTCAGGGAAGATCATCAAACTAGGTGACGTTTAACAGATACCAACAAAGGACCAACACCCGTCAGGACAACTGCAAAATACATCATTATATTATTAAGAAAGTTGTCCGAACCGGAAAGTTGAACCACCTGACTGAGTTCACAGAAAAAGTGGGGGATTTGTACATCTGGACAAAAAGACAATCGCAGCACCATTAAACTATATAGCAATGAATACAAGGCAATCATTACCCAAGATATCAGAACCAGCCATCCACAGAGCTGAGGGCTCATGACAACCATGTAGTCCAAAGGGTGGCAGATGGCCACATACCGATCATAGGCCATCACTGTCAGGAGAATGTCATCTAATGCTCCAAAGAGGATGTAAAAAAATATCTGGGTGATGCAGCCTTCATACGTGATAACTCGGCTCTGGCTCTGGATATTCCACAGCATCTTGGGAATGGTGGTGGAAGTGAAACATATGTCTACAAAGGACAGGTTGGAGAGGAAGAAGTACATGGGGGTCTGGAGATGGGGTTCTAATCTGACGGCCAGGAAGATGAGCAGGTTTCCAAAGACACTGATCAGGTACATGGAGAGGAAAAGCCCAAATAGGTGGGGCTGCAGTTCTTGTTCTTCTGAAAGTCCCAGAAGTAGAAATTCTGAAACTGATGTATTGTTCCCTGGTTCCATGCAGTGACGATGACTACCAGGAAAAGGGAAAATGTTATGACAATCTCACACAAACTGGCAAAATTCACATAGCTGAGATACTGCGATCTCTATTTAGCCCTCAAGTAACAGATGATAGTACCTTAGATAAGCTCTTTTCAAGAGTAATCTCCACTTTATTTCTGACTAGGAATTTTTGTCCCACTATCATCACATCTGCAAAGACCTTTTATATTCTTGAATTTTAATGTATTCCTTCATTCACTTGAGAAATACGTATTTAGTGCTAACCCAGTAAAAGTGCTGAAAAATATACCCCTTGCAATCCAAGGATGCTGAATGAGGACATTCAAATAAAATATGATAAAATATTTCACGAGTTCTGTAATGAAAATAAAGCCAGATATAAACGAAACAGTGGTAAATAGCAGTATTTTGTCCTGTGTGTTCAGGGAAGATCATCAAACTAGGTGACGTTTGAACAGATTTCTAAAGAAAGAGAGAGAAAGAGTTAGTATGATATCAGGAGAAGTGTCTGCCTGGCAGAGGGAGCTGCCGTCGCTAAGGACCTGAGGAAGATGCTGGTTCTACAAGTTCAGATCCAAACAAGGAAGCCGGTGGGACAGAAGAAACAGCAAGAAGGGATGTGATTAGAGATGCCGTCAGAGATACTGAGGTATAAGGTGGCCTCCCAGCTACAGATGAAACTTCAGTCTACAGAGAATTCCTTTCCATGTGGTTCCTTGTACCAACTAAGTTATCAATTTCATTGTAAAACCATCCTTTTAATTATATCAGATTCCCTAGTTAGTTCCATCTGTTGACTAAATTCTGACTTTTGTATTATGTGTATTATGTGTTACAACATATGAGTCCTGTTGCCTCTGCTTTAAAAACTCCTCTCATACATATTTGTAAACAACAAAACTCTTACAAAGTAAAAAGTAAAATAAAATTTTTTTAAAAAAAATACATATTGAAACAAACAAACAAAAAAAAACCTCCTCTCACTTCACAAAGAACAGGCACACACACACAAACATACACACACATGCACACACCTATGTCCTCCTGGGTTGTGTAACTACAATGTATTTCTGACCCATGTCCACTCTTCTTAGGCCATGAGTGGTTACAGTCAAGCTGATCAGATGACATTGTCATCTGGGAGTGGGTAAATTTTGCCCAGAAATTCTAGTATATAAACTCCCCATGGAACGATGCATTTGGAGGGTTTTTTTGGTATGGCCAATTGCTGCTCAGTAGTTAGAGAAGAATAAAAAAGTATGAGAGAGAGAAAAATGATATTGACATACAGATATTAACGAAAAAAAATATCCAATAAACTCAATTGTCCTATCAGACAATGCAGTAAAGAAACATTTCCTTGCTTCATCAACATTCCAACTCCAGTGACATCTCTCAATGCATAGAAAAAATAATAAAGAATGATATATTTTTCCAAGGATATAAACCGTATGATATGGTTATGTGTTACAGCTTCCTCTAGGAGAAAATAAGCAAATGGAATAAAAACTACCAATTCAAAATTAGAAATAGACAAAAAACAACAAAAGTTGCAGATGTTTTATATGAAGCAGCAGTAGACTATTTTTCTTGGGAGTTTTTCCTATTTGTTTATCCCTAGTCATATAGAAGGCCCTTAGACTTATTGTCTACTTTACCAGAAGCTTTTCTGCCTCTCATTCCTTCTAATGAGGCTTCCCTGGTAGTTCAGAGGGTAAAGAAACTGCCTGCCAATGCAAGAGACCACAGTTCAATCCCTTGACTGGGAAGATTCCCTGGAAAAGGAAACGTTGACTGACTCCAGTAACCTTGCCAGGGAAATCCCATGCACAAGAGGAGCACAATGGGCTACAGTCCATGGGGTTGCAAAAGTGTTGGACATGACTTAAGGCCTAAACTACCACCACCATTCCTTCTAACTGAGCTTCCACTGTGCTGTGCTGTGCTACGTTGCTCAGTCATGTCTGCCTCTTGGCAACTCCATGGACTGTAGCCCACCAGGTTCCTCTGTCCATGGGGATTCTCCAGGCAAGAATATTGGAGTAGGTTTCCATGCCTGACTATTACCCTACAACTGTCAAGATTGATACTTGAATTTGAGTGGAAAGTTTATGAATGGAAAGCTCAAGACCAAGCTTTATTTTGAGACCATAAATAAATACATTCATATTAGTAAAGCCAGAAAAGAGTAACGGGAATCTCTGGTATCTGGGCTACATAAGATTGGTCTTCAAGTAACTTCAGGCACATGTTCCTGGTTTCCATCCTCCCGAACCCTCTCTTGCTATGTCCGTGGATCTCTCAGATTCACTTGCCTGTAGATTAAGAAATAAAGCTTTCCTTGTAGAAGTCAAAATTCCTCCTGCAATGATGAATGATGCAGACTAAATTTTTGTCCCCACACAAGACAACAGGAAGGGTGAAAAGCAACATTGATTTGTCAGCTTGATTCAGTTAGCTTTTGCAATAGCCAAGACCACAAGCAAAGTGCCACAGGCTGAGGGAGTGCAGCAGAGGAGATATTTACAGCTTCCCATGTCAGTTCAGAGGGCTTCCCTGGTGGCTCAGCAGTAAAGCGTCCACCTGCAGTGCAGGAGCCACAGGAGACACAAGTTTGATTCCTGGATCAGGAAAATCCCCTAGAGGAGGGCATGGCAATCCACTACAGCACTCATGCCTGAGAAATCTCATGGACAGAGGAGTCTGCGGGCTATAGTGCATGGGGCCCCAAAGAGTCGGACATGACTGAAGCAAATTAGCACACATACACATGTGTCAGGTAATTAGGCACATTTTCCCCTTGTTGCTCCAACCTCCAAGTACATGATTTCCCTTAGGACACTCAGCTGGAGAGAATGGATTTTTTTTTCCTCTTGGTTCTCTGTTCCTAGGTCATTGCGTTATAAGTTAGGTGAATTAAGTTTTCATCACTCCTTCTGCTTTAATTCTTCTGCATCCAAAGCCCTAGGGTCCCTAGAATGTCATCCCTTCCGAGTTCAAAATTTTCTTTAAACCATAATATTGAGCATTTGTTTTGACTTGCCCCATTGGATCTTCAAAGCTTTGATTTGTGGCTGGACACAACCACGGAAATCTCTGAAAATTACTATTCCCCTCTTCAGAAATGTGGATAACATTCCTCCTTCAGTATCAAATCTCAGGCATTATACTTCCTGAATTCAAGACAGTTTTTTCCCTGCTAATTATGAATTTCCCAGTTGTATCAGAAATCAAGAGCTGTCCTTTAGTCTCTCAATATAAAATTTGTATAGTTATATGTAATATATTTATACATTGATCTGAAAATATTATGACCATAAACCAGGCTTCCCAGGTGCCCTTTTGGTAAAGTCTCAGCCTGCCAATGCAGAAGACACAAGGCATGTGAATTCTATCCTTGGGAGATGGTGGCCAGGATGATAATCAGGCTTTCAAACACAGTGCAGGTACATAGAGAGGAAATGTGCAAATACAAGCCATTGGAGTTCTGGCTTCACTGAAAATCGCAGAAGAAACTGACATTTGTGCATCATTTCCTGGTCTCATCTGGCCCTCATCAACCTGTTGAGATCTGTCTCTACAATTTTGTCCCACACAAGACAACAGGAAGGGTGAAAAGCAACATTGATTTGTCAGCTTGATTCAGTTAGCTTTTGCAATAGCCAAGACCACAAGCAAAGTGCCACAGGCTGAGGGAGTGCAGCAGAGGAGATATTTACAGCTTCCCATGTCAGTTCAGAGGGCTTCCCTGGTGGCTCAGCAGTAAAGCGTCCACCTGCAGTGCAGGAGCCACAGGAGACACAAGTTTGATTCCTGGATCAGGAAAATCCCCTAGAGGAGGGCATGGCAATCCACTACAGCACTCATGCCTGAGAAATCTCATGGACAGAGGAGTCTGCGGGGCTATAGTGCATGGGGCCCCAAAGAGTCGGACATGACTGAAGCAAATTAGCACACATACACATGTGTCAGGTAATTAGGCACATTTTCCCCTTGTTGCTCCAACCTCCAAGTACATGATTTCCCTTAGGACACTCAGCTGGAGAGAATGGATTTTTTTTTCCTCTTGGTTCTCTGTTCCTAGGTCATTGCGTTATAAGTTAGGTGAATTAAGTTTTCATCACTCCTTCTGCTTTAATTCTTCTGCATCCAAAGCCCTAGGGTCCCTAGAATGTCATCCCTTCCGAGTTCAAAATTTTCTTTAAACCATAATATTGAGCATTTGTTTTGACTTGCCCCATTGGATCTTCAAAGCTTTGATTTGTGGCTGGACACAACCACGGAAATCTCTGAAAATTACTATTCCCCTCTTCAGAAATGTGGATAACATTCCTCCTTCAGTATCAAATCTCAGGCATTATACTTCCTGAATTCAAGACAGTTTTTCCATGCTAATTATGAATTTCCCAGTTGTATCAGAAATCAAGAGCTGTCCTTTAGTCTCTCAATATAAAATTTGTATAGTTATATGTAATATATTTATACATTGATCTGAAAATATTATGACCATAAACCAGGCTTCCCAGGTGCCCTTTTGGTAAAGTCTCAGCCTGCCAATGCAGAAGACACAAGGCATGTGAATTCTATCCTTGGGAGATGGTGGCCAGGATGATAATCAGGCTTTCAAACACAGTGCAGGTACATAGAGAGGAAATGTGCAAATACAAGCCATTGGAGTTCTGGCTTCACTGAAAATCGCAGAAGAAACTGACATTTGTGCATCATTTCCTGGTCTCATCTGGCCCTCATCAACCTGTTGATATCTGTCTCTTTGATAGTAGCCATACTATCAACACTTCGGTCACTTGATGCAAAGAGCAGACTCATTGGAAAATTACCCTGATACTGGGAAAGATGGAGGGCAGGAGAAGGGGATGACAGAGGATGAGATGGTTGGTCAGCATCACTGATACAACAAACAAGAGCTTAAGCAAACACCAGGAGATAGAGGACAGGGAAGCCTGGCATGCTGCAGTCCATGGGGTGGACATAACTGAGCAACTGAACAACAAATTCTAACTGTGGAAAGTGTACCTCGTTGGGTTTTGGTTTCTATTTTACTGAAGATAAATGATGTTAAGCCTCATTTCATGTGCCTGCTGGCCTTTTGTATGCCTTCCTTCGAGAAATAAAAATGTCTATTGACATAAAGATATTGTGGAGATCGAACAGTGGGAGGGAGGCATGGAGGGAGTAACATGGAAACCTATGCTGTCATGTGTGGAAAAGATAGCTGTTGTCATTGTGCTAAGGGAATAGGAGTACCTACAACCACTTGGGGCGATGGTCTGGAGGGGTGGGAGTGGGGGAAATGGGTGGGGGGAGGTTCCAGGGATATGCATATGAATGATCTGGGAACATACATGTTGGTGAACAACAAAACTCTGTAAAATCTTAAAAATAAAGGGAAAAAAATCAATAAATAAACAAGGTGGTATAAAAAAAAATGTCTATTGAGAGTCCTCTACCCATCTTTAATATGGTTGCTTCTTTTTTAATTGAGTTGACTGAATTCTTTTTTGTGTAGCAGCCCATTATATCATATGCAATTGGCAAATATCTTTTCCCACGAGTAGGTTGCCTTTTAATTTTGTTGCTGCTTTCCTTCACTGTACAAAAGATTTTTTGTTTAAGGAAGTCTGTTTGCCTATTCTTACTTTTCTGTTTTGTTTTTTTTTTTTTTTTGGTCGGGGGAAATATACTCTTGCAAATATTTCTAAGAATGATGTCAAGGAATTACTGTCTATATTTTGTTCTATGATTTTTAATGTTTTAAAGCATATATTTAAGTCTTTAATTCATGTGGAGCTTATCTTTGTATGTGACCCAATAGAGTGGTTCAGTTGCATTCTTTTCCCTGAAGTTGTCTGTTACAGAAAATATTCCTCATCATGTTGTGGTACAGTTACCAATGAAGTAACAATAGTTATATTCAATGTATTTCTTCCCTTTTAAGCATTATGCTATAACTGTTTAGTGAGCTTCCCAGGTGGTTCCGTGGTAAATAATTACCTATGAATCAGGAGACATGGATTCGATCGCTGAGTTGGGAAGATCCTCTGAAGAAGGAAGTGGCTATCCACTCCAGTATACTTGCCTGGAGAATTCTTTGGACAGAGTAACCTGGCTGGCTACAGTCCAAGGGGTCCCAAAGAGTCAAACATGACTTAGTGACTAAACAGCAGCAGCACGATTGTTTAACAACCTAGTCTGGTATACACTTTCAACTTTCTGTTTCTGCCTATCAACTTATTCTTTTGGGTACTTTTGCCTTTTCATCTCAAATAAAAGAGAACATTTCAACATTGCTTATAAGACATTTCTGGTGCTGACTTTCCTCAGCTTTTCTTTATCTGGGAGAGCCTTTATTTCTTCTTCATATCTGAAGGATATCTTTATTGGACAAAATATTCTTGGCTGACAGATTTTGTATCACAATAAGTGATATTTTGTTTGAGTGTAATATTCCCTCTCTCTTGGACTGTGGAGTCTCTCCTAAGAAACTTGCTGACAACTCAAGTGGGATATTTTTTGTGGGTTACATTTTTTTCTAGATAACTTCAACATTCTTTCTTTTTTAAAAAAAAATATTGAAATATAATTGATTTGCAATGTCACTTTTGTTCCAGTTGTATAGCAAAGTGACACTTATACATATATATATATATGTACACACATATATATATACATATATATATTCTTTTTATTTTTTTCCATTATATTGAATATATTTGCATGTACTTTACACTAGGTCTTTGTTGATTATATTTTATATATTAGTGCTATATAAAGAACAACATATGTTGTATAAAAACACCATTCTCTCATTGACTTTTTTTTTTAAAGATTTATTTATTTATTTATTTTGGTGGGGATGGGGTGGGGAGGGAGGGGAGCAGGCGGACCACTTCTATTAGTCTTTCATTTGTCCATTTTCATCCATCTTTGTTCCTTGGCCCATGTGGGCCTCCCATCACCGTGGCCTCTGTTGTCGCAGAGCACTGGCTCTGGGCGCATGTGCTCCAGAGCTCCGGCTCAGTAATTGGATACTTCAGTCTAGCCGCTCCACAGCACATGGGATCTTCCCAGGCCAGTGATCGAACTGGCGCCCCTTGCACTGCAAGGCTGTGTCTTTACCCACTGGACCACCAGGGAAGCCCCTCTCATTGACTTTAAAACAAATTTATTGACTGATTTGTTTTATTTATTATTTTTTAATTATGGCCTCTTTTATTGGTTTTTTATTTCTTTATTTTCATCCATCTTTATTCCTCAGCCTGTGTGGTCCTCCCACTGCAGTGGCCTCTCTCAGTGCAGAGCACCTGCTCTGGGCCCACGCACTCCAGAATGCCGGGTCATAATTGGGCACACCAGTTCTGCTGCTCCGCAGCACACGGGATCTTCCCGGGTCAGGGATCAAACCGGTCCTCCTTGCGCTGCGAGGCAAACTCTTTATCCACTGGACCACCAGGGAAGGCCTAATTTGTTTTATTTTGACTGTATTGGGTCTACCTTGCTTTGTGTGAGGTTTCTCTAGTTGCAGAGAGCTGAGTGGAGAGGGGGATACTCCTCTTTGCAGTACATGCTCGTCTCATTGCTGCGACCTCTCTTGATGTAGACCCCAGATTCTCAAGAACAGGCTCAGTAGTTGTGAGGCATAGGCTTAGTGACTCTGTGGCATGTGGAATTTTCTGAGACCAGGGATCAAACCCATGTCCCCTGCATTGGCAGGCAGATTCTTACCTACTGTGCCACCAGGGATATCCTCTCTTTCATTGAATTTTGACAATATGTGTGTCTTGGAACTTATGCATGTCTTTTGCATTAGGATATTTAGGTACTCCATTATAGTAGCACTTGTACATTCAGTTCCTTCCCCAGGCTGGAAAATTCTTCACTATAATTTCTACAAATAATCTATCTGGGGTGAGATAGGGGAACTTGGAAAGGGGTGGATTAGGGATAGGTCAGGGGTATACATATGACTAACGTGGGATTATGCATATCGGCAAACAATAAAACTCAGTAAAGCAAGAAGTAAAATAAAAATAATTAAAATAAAAAAAATAATCTCTCTGTTCTTTTATCCTTCTCTTCTGCTTTTGGGACAGCCACTTTCCTTCTTACCTTTTCTAACGGAGTCAGATGTTTCTCAGGGAACATTGTCATTAAAAAAATAATAACTCTTGGTTTTGTCTTCACATCTACCTGAATCATTCTACCTTTGAACTCACTATCTCTCCTTCATATGGTCTCTTCCATTTCCAATGCTTTTTAATTTATCTTTCATATCATTTATTGAGTTCTTCAGTGCTAGAGTTTCTGTTTATGTTTAAGAGCTTTCACTGTTTTGGAGACTGGTCCATATGGACATTGTTATTATTCCTGAGCTCACTGAAGAGTCTGTGTGAGTCTTCTTTTAGTTTGTTGAGCTTCTACCTGATGCTATTTGTATTCTCCATTTGTTTGATCACAGTCTTCCACGGCATTAATATTAGTTCACGGAAAACTCATTTTCCTTTTATGATTCCATGGAATTGGTTTTTCGGTCACCATGGTGTTCAGTGGGCTACTCCTCTGTCAGTGCATTTGAAGGAGAAAGCATCTTTCTTATTTAGGTAAAGCCTAGTTGACTTTGATTCTAACAATTCAACTGACTGTTAACAGAGGTCCTTATATGGTTTTCCAGTAAATGACCTTGGAGCACAAGTGTTTGGGTTCTGTTACCTGAGCTGCTTCTGACTCTATCTGAGAAACTCCATTTGTTGCAGTTTATGGCCTCTGGCAGAGGCGTGGCCAGTGCCCCTGCCTTCAGTGTTTGTGCCTCCAGGGTCACTGGGGACCTGGTGCTCCCAGTGTCCTCGATGTGACCGGCATCTTTGCTGGGGGTAATCCCAGAATGGTGGGTGTTAATGCCATATACAGGGCAACCTTTGACAATATGTGTGTCTTGGAACTTATGCATGTCTTTTGCATTAGGATATTTAGGTACTCCATTATAGTAGCACTTGTACATTCAGTTCCTTCCCCAGGCTGGAAAATTCTTCACTATAATTTCTACAAATAATCTATCTGGGGTGAGATAGGGGAACTTGGAAAGGGGTGGATTAGGGATAGGTCAGGGGTATACATATGACTAACGTGGGATTATGCATATCGGCAAACAATAAAACTCAGTAAAGCAAGAAGTAAAATAAAAATAATTAAAATAAAAAAAATAATCTCTCTGTTCTTTTATCCTTCTCTTCTGCTTTTGGGACAGCCACTTTCCTTCTTACCTTTTCTAACGGAGTCAGATGTTTCTCAGGGAACATTGTCATTAAAAAAATAATAACTCTTGGTTTTGTCTTCACATCTACCTGAATCATTCTACCTTTGAACTCACTATCTCTCCTTCATATGGTCTCTTCCATTTCCAATGCTTTTTAATTTATCTTTCATATCATTTATTGAGTTCTTCAGTGCTAGAGTTTCTGTTTATGTTTAAGAGCTTTCACTGTTTTGGAGACTGGTCCATATGGACATTGTTATTATTCCTGAGCTCACTGAAGAGTCTGTGTGAGTCTTCTTTTAGTTTGTTGAGCTTCTACCTGATGCTATTTGTATTCTCCATTTGTTTGATCACAGTCT
This sequence comes from Tragulus kanchil, assembly GCA_022376925.1. Classification (NCBI taxonomy): domain Eukaryota; kingdom Metazoa; phylum Chordata; class Mammalia; order Artiodactyla; family Tragulidae; genus Tragulus; species Tragulus kanchil. Next base: position 19,162,609 of record JAIOJX010000029.1, on the reverse strand, counting down.
TCCACGGCATTAATATTAGTTCACGGAAAACTCATTTTCCTTTTATGATTCCATGGGATTGGTTGTTCGGTCACCATGGTGTTCAGTGGGCTACTCCTCTGTCAGTGCATTTGAAGGAGAAAGCATCTTTCTTATTTAGGTAAAGCCTAGTTGACTTTGATTCTAACAATTCAACTGACTGTTAACAGAGGTCCTTATATGGTTTTCCAGTAAATGACCTTGGAGCACAAGTGTTTGGGTTCTGTTACCTGAGCTGCTTCTGACTCTATCTGAGAAACTCCATTTGTTGCAGTTTATGGCCTCTGGCAGAGGCGTGGCCAGTGCCCCTGCCTTCAGTGTTTGTGCCTCCAGGGTCACTGGGGACCTGGTGCTCCCAGTGTCCTCGATGTGACCGGCATCTTTGCTGGGGGTAATCCCAGAATGGTGGGTGTTAATGCCATATACAGGGCAACCTACTCTGAAGGCCCCACCACCCCTGCTGCCTGGTTCCTGTGGCTGTAGGTGCTGTTGCATCCAGGAGGCCACGATCACACCTACCAACTCCACTGGTGCTACCGACTCCACAGGGTGTTCTGGGGCCACGGGCTTAGCTCCCTCAGCCATGGCGCTCAGATCAGGCTCGCTGCCTCTGGTATCCCCTGGTTCCACCTCCTCTAGGCAAAAAATCCACTCACCATCAGATGTACAACTATGTGTATCTGTGGTGTCCTGATGGGTTGGGCAGAAAAAAGCTTTGTTTAGTCATGAGTATTTTACAAATTGAAGATTGAAAGGGAAGAACAAGGGAGTGTCTCTGCCACCATGGTGGTGACATCATCAATGATAAACTATTTTCCCACAGGCTATAAGATTAAAATATTAAAACATTTACTTTAAGTTTAAAATATTACATCATATTAAAACATTTACTATTAGGATGAGTGGCAATGAAGCAATATGTAACTGAATACAATAAAACCTTGTACAGAAATAAGGGTAATTTTGTAATCCTACTCTATGCATTTGTTGTGATAATTAAAGACACCACTCATTGCTCTGTTTTTTGAATTCTATTACAGGTAATTATATTAAAGGGTTGCTCCATTGTAGTCTCTGCCCAGGTAAGCATACTGGGCAGAGTATGTACATACTTTGACCAAGAACCACCTGACTGGATAGGAGGTCAAGTTGTCTTTGATGTGTATACATACATATATATATATATATATATATATATATATATATATATATATAAATGTATATATATATGTATTTATAAAGAACTGACCTTTGACTAACACAGGAGTGGGGGCAATGACACTTTGTACATTTGTAGTTGAAAATCGGCCAATAACATTGCAGTCAACTTTCCTTATCCACAATTCCACACCCTCTGATTCAGTTAATCCTCTTCTGAAATTATATCAATTGGCTTGGATTTCACTTGCACATATTTATATGGCTAATTCATCCTATGATTATACTTTTAGGAAAAGTAGGCAAAAATTACATGGTATTACATGTGTCATTTAAGAAAATATTATTCGTCTTGCCACTCTATAAAAAGAGGAATGCCCAAATGTTTCATATACGAATTGGAAATATTTTAAGAATTAGAGAAAAAAACACAAATTTAAAAATCCCTATGCCACAGTCTAAAAGAAAGCTTAATAAAGTGAGTCACTGAAATTGTAGAGAGAAGTTAAATTTTGTAAAAGGGATATACAAAGAAACAAATAGAAGTAGCAAATCTTATGCCAGAATGATGAGGTGTCACAATTACTGGTTCTCAGGCTTTGAGCAATGCAACCAAGAGCATTACATCAAGTCCAAGAAATTGGTTTTTTTACACCTACTGTTCCATAGTCTCTCTTCAGAGCCCCCTGTATGTCTTTGTTCCTCAGACTGTAGATGAAGGGGTTCAGCATGGGGGTGACCACTGTGTACCTCGCTGAGGCTGTGGCACTTGAGTGGGAGCTGTGGGCAGCAGCAGAGCTAAGGTACACTCCTAAGGCCGTACAATAGAACAGTAAGACAACTGAGAGGTGAGATGCACAGGTGGAAAATGCTTTATACTTCCCCTGACTGGATGAGATTTCTTGTATGGAGGAGACTATCCTGTAGTAAGAGTAAAGGATACCAGCAAATGGCCCACCAGCTACTAGCACTGAGGCCAAATACATCACCAGGTCATTAAGAAAGGTATCAGAACAGGCAAGTTGGATCATCTGATTGAGTTCACAGAAAAAGTGAGGGATTTCCACCTTTGTGTAGAAGGTCAATCTCAAAGCCATTAAGCTGTGCAGCAAGGAATACATAACACTCAACAGCCAGGATACAAGAAAAAGCAGTCCACAGAACCTTGGGTTCATGATGACCATGTAGTACAGGGGGTGACAGATGGCCACATACCGGTCATAGGCCATCACAGTCAGGAGAAAGTCATCTAATCCTGCAAAGAATATGTGAAATTATATCAATTGGCTTGGATTTCACTTGCACATATTTATATGGCTAATTCATCCTATGATTATACTTTTAGGAAAAGTAGGCAAAAATTACATGGTATTACATGTGTCATTTAAGAAAATATTATTCGTCTTGCCACTCTATAAAAAGAGGAATGCCCAAATGTTTCATATACGAATTGGAAATATTTTAAGAATTAGAGAAAAAAACACAAATTTAAAAATCCCTATGCCACAGTCTAAAAGAAAGCTTAATAAAGTGAGTCACTGAAATTGTAGAGAAAGTTAAATTTTGTAAAAGGGATATACAAAGAAACAAATAGAAGTAGCAAATCTTATGCCAGAATGATGAGGTGTCACAATTACTGGTTCTCAGGCTTTGAGCAATGCAACCAAGAGCATTACATCAAGTCCAAGAAATTGGTTTTTTTACACCTACTGTTCCATAGTCTCTCTTCAGAGCCCCCTGTATGTCTTTGTTCCTCAGACTGTAGATGAAGGGGTTCAGCATGGGGGTGACCACTGTGTACCTCGCTGAGGCTGTGGCACTTGAGTGGGAGCTGTGGGCAGCAGCAGAGCTAAGGTACACTCCTAAGGCCGTACAATAGAACAGTAAGACAACTGAGAGGTGAGATGCACAGGTGGAAAATGCTTTATACTTCCCCTGACTGGATGAGATTTCTTGTATGGAGGAGACTATCCTGTAGTAAGAGTAAAGGATACCAGCAAATGGCCCACCAGCTACTAGCACTGAGGCCAAATACATCACCAGGTCATTAAGAAAGGTATCAGAACAGGCAAGTTGGATCATCTGATTGAGTTCACAGAAAAAGTGAGGGATTTCCACCTTTGTGTAGAAGGTCAATCTCAAAGCCATTAAGCTGTGCAGCAAGGAATACATAACACTCAACAGCCAGGATACAAGAAAAAGCAGTCCACAGAACCTTGGGTTCATGATGACCATGTAGTACAGGGGGTGACAGATGGCCACATACCGGTCATAGGCCATCACAGTCAGGAGAAAGTCATCTAATCCTGCAAAGAATATGTGAAAATACATCTGGATTATGCAACCTTCATAGGTTATGACTTTTCTCTGGGTCTGGATGTTCCACAGCATCTTTGGGATGGTGGTGGAGGTGAAACAGATGTCCACAAAGGAGAGGTTGGAGAGGAAGAAGTACATGGGGGTGTGGAGATGGGAGTCTGAGCTGACAACCAGGATGATGAGCAGATTTCCAAAGAGAGTGATCAGGTACATGGAGAGGAAAAGTCCAAATATGAGAGACTGCAGTTTAGGATCCTCTGAGAATCCCAGAAGAAGAAATTCAGAAATTTGTGTTTGGTTGTCTGGCTCCATGTGGTGAAGGTGACTACCAGGAAAAATAAAAAGGACATGAACAATTTTCTTAAAAGTTGGCATTGCTCACATAGGCAGAAGAGGTCAATTACTATTTTGCAGTAAATAAATTAATATCTTGTATTTAGAAAAGTTCTGTTTCATCTCTAACTAGGCATTTTTGTCTTACTCTCAGCATATTCCCAAAGAAATCATGTATTCTAACCTTGTAATGAGAAAGGCTTTCATACATTTGAAGACTATATATTGAGTGTCAACCATGTTCAAAACACACCTTGTTGTCATTTAGCCACTAATTCGTGCCTGACTCTTTTGAGACACTACGGACTGTAGCCAGGACCCTCAGTCCATGGGATTTCCCCAGGAAGAATGCTGCAGGGGGTTACTGTTTCCTTCTCCAGGTGATCTTGACCCAGGAATCAAACCCACCTCTCCTGAGCCACCTGGGAAGTCCATCCAAACACGTACAGTTAACAGATTTATGGTGCTGCAAAACAGAAGTTTCCAAAATCCAGTCATAGTGAAAGATGATGTCCAAATAAAATATTATATAAAATGTCATGTGATAACAGGTGCTAAGAAGAAAGCAAAGCTAGATATAAAACAGAACAATAGGAGATATTTTCCTGTACAGGGTGCTCATGTAAGGCCAGCAAGCAAGGTGGGAATTGAAGAGTTAGCTCAAGAAAGGGAGAGAAGCATCTAGTACGATATCAGGAGAAATGTGTATTTGACTTAGTTGTTCTTGGTTTGAACAACATTTATTACTATTATTATTATTATTATTATCATTTTCACTTTTACTGAGTTTGTTGTTTATGCCATAAAACCACCTGAATCAGTCATAGGGATACATATGCCCCCTCCCTCTTGAACGTCCCTCACATCACCCTCCCCATCCCACCCCTCTACGTTATCACAAAGACCCTGTTTCAGTTCCCTTAGACTTACAGCAAATTCTCATTGGTTGTAGAACAGTCTTTTAAATTTAAATTTTTCAAATATTTTTATAGCCATGATATGATAGCAACTCGAAAAGAAAGATTAGGAAAGGTCATCTGTAACGTAAGTAGCCCACTCCCTTATGAAATACTAAATAGCTGTTGAAATAAGCAACTCATATTCCATTGAATACTAGTTGATGACAAGAAAGTTCCTGGGACATTATTGACCAATAATGAAGAGGGGGCATGAAGAGGAAAAAAAAGACTGCACTGAATCATACAGAGTATCTGTGATGCACGTAGGATTCTATTTGTCCATTTAAACAAAAGTGTGCCAATAGATATGTGTACATTATATAGAAAGAGAAGTTTTAAAAGAAACCGAGCATATATGGGACAATGCTACTGAACATGAAACTAGGTTAAGTAGTAGTAATTTTAAAATAACTGACTATAACACACAGATGGAGAAGGAAATGGAAACCCAGTCCAGATCCTTTCCTGGGAAATCTGATGGACAGAGAAACGTAGAGGGTTACCGTCCACAGGGTCCCAAGAGTCAGGCCCAACTTAGAGACTAAACCAGCAGCAGCAAAATTAAATGCATATCATAACTAAGTTCCATAAATGTGTATAACAGTAATAAATTAATGATACCAACATGGGCCACTAATTCAACGTTAAATTGCCAAAGACTTGGAAATACACGAATATGAGAAGATAATTGCGAAATGCAAGGAGCAAGCCGTATTCAAGTTAAAATATATTTCCTAAAGATACACGAATTCAAATATGCCCATGGAAGACAAAGGTGACTTTCATTCAAACAGCAAAAGAGAATAGTTTCTACATGATGACCAAAGGTGGTACAACTTTTAGATATACATGTAATCACAAAAAGAGTAAAAGGAATGATAAGGTAGGAGAAAGATTAAAAATTAGACATATGTATAAAATGTGAATAATTAATACTAAAATCAGGTAGGAAAACTTTCATTTGATTTCAATAAATATTAGAAACTTATTGTTTAAAAAATTTCAATGGAAAGAACCCCTATCATGAAGGAGCACATAAATTTGATATTTCAATCAAAATAAATCATAAAACTATCAAGCATCACCCTCCCCATCCCACCCTCTACGTTATCACAAAGACCCTGTTTCAGTTCCCTTAGACTTACAGCAAATTCTCATTGGTTGTAGAACAGTCTTTTAAATTTAAATTTTTCAAATATTTTTATAGCCATGATATGATAGCAACTCGAAAAGAAAGATTAGGAAAGGTCATCTGTAACGTAAGTAGCCCACTCCCTTATGAAATACTAAATAGCTGTTGAAATAAGCAACTCATATTCCATTGAATACTAGTTGATGACAAGAAAGTTCCTGGGACATTATTGACCAATAATGAAGAGGGGGCATGAAGAGGAAAAAAAAGACTGCACTGAATCATACAGAGTATCTGTGATGCACGTAGGATTCTATTTGTCCATTTAAACAAAAGTGTGCCAATAGATATGTGTACATTATATAGAAAGAGAAGTTTTAAAAGAAACCGAGCATATATGGGACAATGCTACTGAACATGAAACTAGGTTAAGTAGTAGTAATTTTAAAATAACTGACTATAACACACAGATGGAGAAGGAAATGGAAACCCAGTCCAGATCCTTTCCTGGGAAATCTGATGGACAGAGAAACGTAGAGGGTTACCGTCCACAGGGTCCCAAGAGTCAGGCCCAACTTAGAGACTAAACCAGCAGCAGCAAAATTAAATGCATATCATAACTAAGTTCCATAAATGTGTATAACAGTAATAAATTAATGATACCAACATGGGCCACTAATTCAACGTTAAATTGCCAAAGACTTGGAAATACACGAATATGAGAAGATAATTGCGAAATGCAAGGAGCAAGCCGTATTCAAGTTAAAATATATTTCCTAAAGATACACGAATTCAAATATGCCCATGGAAGACAAAGGTGACTTTCATTCAAACAGCAAAAGAGAATAGTTTCTACATGATGACCAAAGGTGGTACAACTTTTAGATATACATGTAATCACAAAAAGAGTAAAAGGAATGATAAGGTAGGAGAAAGATTAAAAATTAGACATATGTATAAAATGTGAATAATTAATACTAAAATCAGGTAGGAAAACTTTCATTGTCATTTTTTAAAAGGACTTTCAAGTGAAGATTATTACAATGATGGCTTAATTTGTTCAATAAAATAAAGTCAATGGAAAGAACACCGTATCGCTGACGGAGCACATAAACTTTTGATATTATCAAACATTCTCGCAAATATATCTATACATACATAAAATAACTCACTAGCAAGCATTTGATGGAAAGAAAATAAAACCTCCAATTCATTTAGAATAAAATGATCAAAGACAGAAATAAAAGCATTCCCACTTCAGCATACATTGGGTTCTCACAGATAATTTTTGTGGAACAGAGTAAACGTTTAACACAGAGATAAATATGTATGTGTGTGAGTGTGTGTGTTGAGTCACTGAGTCATCTCTGACTTTTTACATATGTGTAAAAAATGTGTATGTCTGTGTGTTAGTTGCTGACTCACATCTGACTCTTTGGGACCCCATGAATGATAGTCAGCCAGACTCTTGCGTCCATGGAATGTTCTCCAGGCAAGAATATAGTAAACAGATTCCCTGATGGGGCGGCAGGTACAAAATACGCCTGTAAGGCAGGATACACAGGAGGTGTGGTTCACTCGCTGGGTCAGGAAGATCCCCTGCAGGAGGAAATGGACCCCCCCTACAGTATTCTTGAATGGAAACAATCTCACAAACAGAGGACTCTGGAGAACTACAGTCCATGGGTTCAGACATAACTGAAGGAAAAAGCATTGCAGCAAAAAGAAGCTACTGTGTTTCAAGAATTTTTCATTTATTTTTATTTTCAGGTTAATTGCTTTGCAGTGTTGTGTTGGTTTTGACATACATGAACATGAATCAACTATTGGTGTATATATGCATATATATATATATATATATATATATATATACACACACACACATATGTCTGTGTGCCTCTGTGTGTATGTTTGTAGGGATATATTGAATGAAACACTTGGTCCAGATCTTACTCATTGATATGGAAGCAGTCAAATATGCCCCATTGTGAAAAGAAGCATCCTTACTTTACTGTAACTTTATCCACATCTAATGGCTTATTTCTTCACACTTGTTACTTACTGTGGCACTTTGTGCCTCCCATTCTCCTTTCTAATGGGATCTTCATTACTCAGTTGGCAATACTTAGCCTTACCTTACTGAGGTCAATGTTTGCTTCTCTTTTGTGTGCATGCTGGATCCCATCAGTCATGACCAACTCTATGCAACCCCATGGACTGCAGTCCACGAGACTCTTTGTCCATGGGATTCTCCAGGTAAGAATACTAGAATGGGTTGCCAAGCCCTCCACCAGGGGATCTCGCTGAACCAGGGATCGAATCTGCATCTCTGATGTTTCATGCATTGGCAGGCAGGTTCTTTGCCACTAGTGCCAGCTGGAAAACCCTTGCTTCTCTTTTAATCCTAAATAAATAGATTTGTTTATGAATCAAGGTTTCCCAAGTGGAATTAGTGGTGAAGAATCTGCTGGCCAATGAAGGAGACAAAAGTGACACAGGTTTGATTCCTGGGTTGGGAAGATACCCAGGAATAAGAAAGGACAACCCACTCCAGTACTCCTGCCTGGAAAATTCCATGCACAGAGGAGCCTGGTGGGTATATTCCATGGGGTTACAAAGAGTGAAACATGACAGTAACCGAGCTTACACACACATGCATGAAGGTAGCAAACTACCACACTAACCTCTCATATGTGAGCTAGGCTGGACTGAATCACAAGTGACCTCAGATGAATGTCCTAGTTTTGCATTCTCTCTAATTCTCTCCTTCAGTGTCTGCTGGGCTCTCAGACTCACCTGGATAGGAACTGAGAGAAAGGTCCTTGTGTAGAAGTTCAAATGTCTCCTGGAGCACTGACAATACAGACTGAAGCTCTGTCCCTACAAGACAGCTGCAGGGAGTGAAGGTCTGACTTCCTAGACACACCCAGGTCTCCAAAGGAAGCATGTCCTGTGGTGTCCAAGATTTCTCAGGCTGAAGGGACAGGAGCAGAGGAGTTTTATAGCTCACTCAGCTTCTCATTAGGCAGCTTTCTGCTGTAACTCTCCTACTCTGTACCTGATTCCTCTGAGGGCCATGCATCTGGTCAGAAGGAAATTTTTCCTTTTCTTTCTCTGTTTCTAAGAGACCAGGTTACAAAGCAGGTGAATTCTACTTTTATTACTCCTTCTCCTTACTTTTCCTGACTCCAGAGATCTAAACCACCCCAGCAATATATTGCAGCCTGGGCTAAAGTTTCCTCCAAGTCTAGGGTTAAGAATTTTCCCTTGATTAAACCCCTCTGATCTTCCACTTTCTCAGTGGTTATGAACACATAGCTCCTGATCCTTCTAAACATATTTTATGAGTATAGCTTTCTCCTTTCATGTAAAACCTTGGGCACTACATGCATGGGCTTCCTGCCATTATGGTCCACACAATTAGGATTTTTTTCTTATGTCAGAAACTAAGAACTGCCCTTTAGTACTTCATTATGAGTGTTTTTAGTTATGAGACAAATGCATATGTCCTTATGCATTAATAACCAAAGTTAACACATTATAGGGACTGTCTCCTTTAATTTTACAGAAGTTCATTCCATGATGTATTCTTCTTATATACTAACATTTCATTCCCCATTATAGCAAAGAGACACAGAGGGTTTTAATGTTCTGCTCAAAGTTGTAAACCAAGAAATGGATGGAGTTTTGACTGGGGGTCTTGATGGACAGAATGCTTTTAGGTCACAGGTCCTGTGGCAGTGATCCTCAGTCAGAAATGATGTTGCAGCTGGTGGTGTTTGTCAGTGTCTCAAGGGATCCTACATATGTAGTGCATAGGACAGCAACCAATACAAATAATTATGCTGCCTCAAATACCATGGGAAAAGGTATAACATTTATCCCAGTCCAGCATGTTCCTAAACTGACTGTTCCTTTCAGTTACTAAGGGCTATAGTTCTGATGCAAATTATGGTCCAGCAGGTCTGATTCAGGGCGTCCAGGGACTCTGCCTTCTAACAATAGTCTACATGTTCTTGATGCTGCTGGTCCTCATCTGGGTAGCAAGAAAGTGATGCTGTTACACACAGGTGTGAGCAGATTTAGTTGTTCACCAAGAATCTTCCATGTATGAAATTTTCAATGATAGATTTCACTCACTTTATAAGCAGCAATAAATTTTATTTGATTTCTTAATATAAGGACTCCTGAGCAACATCTATTGATACATGTCTGAGAAAAGACCCTTTAGTAATCAGAATAAAATACTCAGCAGCTGTCCACATTCTTTTCTCAAGAGCTTTTTTTTTTTAATTTTATTTTACTTTTAACTTTTACAGAGTTTTGTTGTTTACAGCTATGTATGGTTTGACTCTCCTACCCTAGGTAGCAAGGAAAATTACATTAACAGATGCAGTCAAGTAGGTAATCAGTAATACAAGACTAGCATGGATGTCCAGGTTGGACTAATGTCATCACAGTGGTCCTCTAACTATGGAAGAGAAGGGGAGAAGAATTAGAATCAGAAAGATATTTTAAAATGCTCTGCACCTGGGTTTAAAGATGCAGGAAAGACCATGAACCAAGAAATGCTGGTGGCCACTAGAAATAAAACAGGAGAGAGGATACATTGTCCTCTGGAGTGTCCAAGAGCATCAATGAGACATGAGGCTTCTGAACATTCAGCTACGCATATGGTTCAAACCACTAGCATAGGATTCCCACTTCCCACTTCCCTGGGTTGGGAAGATCCCCTGAGGAAGGAAATGGCAACTCAATCCAGTATTCTTGCTTGAGAAATCTCAAGGATGGAGAAGCCTGGCTGTCTACAGTTCATGGGGTCGCAAACACTAGTATGAGACTTAGCAACTAAATGGCAACAGCATGATTGTTTAACAATCTAGTCTGATATATAGTTTCAATTTTCTGTTGATGCCTGTTGACTTAATTGCCTGTGCACTTTTGCCTTTTCATCTCAAGTCCAGCATGTTCCTAAACTGACTGTTCCTTTCAGTTACTAAGGGCTATAGTTCTGATGCAAATTATGGTCCAGCAGGTCTGATTCAGGGCGTCCAGGGACTCTGCCTTCTAACAATAGTCTACATGTTCTTGATGCTGCTGGTCCTCATCTGGGTAGCAAGAAAGTGATGCTGTTACACACAGGTGTGAGCAGATTTAGTTGTTCACCAAGAATCTTCCATGTATGAAATTTTCAATGATAGATTTCACTCACTTTATAAGCAGCAATAAATTTTATTTGATTTCTTAATATAAGGACTCCTGAGCAACATCTATTGATACATGTCTGAGAAAAGACCCTTTAGTAATCAGAATAAAATACTCAGCAGCTGTCCACATTCTTTTCTCAAGAGCTTTTTTTTTTTAATTTTATTTTACTTTTAACTTTTACAGAGTTTTGTTGTTTACAGCTATGTATGGTTTGACTCTCCTACCCTAGGTAGCAAGGAAAATTACATTAACAGATGCAGTCAAGTAGGTAATCAGTAATACAAGACTAGCATGGATGTCCAGGTTGGACTAATGTCATCACAGTGGTCCTCTAACTATGGAAGAGAAGGGGAGAAGAATTAGAATCAGAAAGATATTTTAAAATGCTCTGCACCTGGGTTTAAAGATGCAGGAAAGACCATGAACCAAGAAATGCTGGTGGCCACTAGAAATAAAACAGGAGAGAGGATACATTGTCCTCTGGAGTGTCCAAGAGCATCAATGAGACATGAGGCTTCTGAACATTCAGCTACGCATATGGTTCAAACCACTAGCATAGGATTCCCACTTCCCACTTCCCTGGGTTGGGAAGATCCCCTGAGGAAGGAAATGGCAACTCAATCCAGTATTCTTGCTTGAGAAATCTCAAGGATGGAGAAGCCTGGCTGTCTACAGTTCATGGGGTCGCAAACACTAGTATGAGACTTAGCAACTAAATGGCAACAGCATGATTGTTTAACAATCTAGTCTGATATATAGTTTCAATTTTCTGTTGATGCCTGTTGACTTAATTGCCTGTGCACTTTTGCCTTTTCATCTCAAGTAGAAGAGAGCATTTCAACACTGCTTATAGACAGTTCTGGGTGTTGAATTCTCTCAGCTTTTCTTTAGCTGGGAGAGCCTCTGTTTCTTCTTCATATCTGAAGGATACCTTTGCTGGATAAAACATCTTTGACTGACAGTTTTTGCATCACAACAGATTGAGTATGATATTCCATTCTGTCTTGGACTGTGGAGTCTCTCCTAAGAAATTTCTTGACAACCTAATGGGGATGTCTTCATAGGTTACTAACTTTTTCTCTGGATACCTTTAACATTCTTTCATTCCAAAATATTTTCACTAAAGTGTAATTGTAATTGATTTGCAATGTCATATCATTTCCAGGCATACAGCAGACTGATATGTATGTATATATACATATACATATATGTATATATATAAACAAATTCTTTTTAGATTATTAATCTACTGTATTGAGTGTATTTCTGTGTACTATACACTAGGTACATAGATATAGATATAGATTTTATGGAAAACAACACGCTCTCTTTCATTGAATTTTAAAATAAATCTATCGACTGATTTATTTTGGATGACAGTGGGTTTTGCTCGCTTTCTGTGGGCTTTTTCTAGTTGCACAGAGCATGGGAACTCGACTCTTCATTGCAGTGCATGTGCTTCTCCTTGAGGCAACCTCTCTTATTGCAGAGCGTGGACTCTAGAGAACAGGCTCAGTAGTGACTCTGTGGCATGTGGACTCTTCCCACATCAGGAATCAAACCCATGTCCCTGCACTGACAGACAGATTTTTATCCACTGTACCACCAGGGGTGTCCTCTCTTTCATTGACTGTTGACAATACACATGTCTTGGATAAGGTCTTTTGCACTGAGATGTTTACGTGTTCTGTTATAGTACTTTGTGGACTTGTACATTCATTGCAGTCCCCAGGCTGGAAAATTCTCCACTATTATTTCTATAAATAATCTCTCTGTTCTTTTCTCCCTCTCTTTGGCTTTGGGTCACCCATTGTCCTTCATACCTGTTCTAATGGAGTCAGAAGTTCTCAGAGACTATCTTCATCAACAAAAAGAATCTGTCTTCACATCTAGTCTGATATATAGTTTCAATTTTCTGTTGATGCCTGTTGACTTAATTGCCTGTGCACTTTTGCCTTTTCATCTCAAGTAGAAGAGAGCATTTCAACACTGCTTATAGACAGTTCTGGGTGTTGAATTCTCTCAGCTTTTCTTTAGCTGGGAGAGCCTCTGTTTCTTCTTCATATCTGAAGGATACCTTTGCTGGATAAAACATCTTTGACTGACAGTTTTTGCATCACAACAGATTGAGTATGATATTCCATTCTGTCTTGGACTGTGGAGTCTCTCCTAAGAAATTTCTTGACAACCTAATGGGGATGTCTTCATAGGTTACTAACTTTTTCTCTGGATACCTTTAACATTCTTTCATTCCAAAATATTTTCACTAAAGTGTAATTGTAATTGATTTGCAATGTCATATCATTTCCAGGCATACAGCAGACTGATATGTATGTATATATACATATACATATATGTATATATATAAACAAATTCTTTTTAGATTATTAATCTACTGTATTGAGTGTATTTCTGTGTACTATACACTAGGTACATAGATATAGATATAGATTTTATGGAAAACAACACGCTCTCTTTCATTGAATTTTAAAATAAATCTATCGACTGATTTATTTTGGATGACAGTGGGTTTTGCTCGCTTTCTGTGGGCTTTTTCTAGTTGCACAGAGCATGGGAACTCGACTCTTCATTGCAGTGCATGTGCTTCTCCTTGAGGCAACCTCTCTTATTGCAGAGCGTGGACTCTAGAGAACAGGCTCAGTAGTGACTCTGTGGCATGTGGACTCTTCCCACATCAGGAATCAAACCCATGTCCCTGCACTGACAGACAGATTTTTATCCACTGTACCACCAGGGGTGTCCTCTCTTTCATTGACTGTTGACAATACACATGTCTTGGATAAGGTCTTTTGCACTGAGATGTTTACGTGTTCTGTTATAGTACTTTGTGGACTTGTACATTCATTGCAGTCCCCAGGCTGGAAAATTCTCCACTATTATTTCTATAAATAATCTCTCTGTTCTTTTCTCCCTCTCTTTGGCTTTGGGTCACCCATTGTCCTTCATACCTGTTCTAATGGAGTCAGAAGTTCTCAGAGACTATCTTCATCAACAAAAAGAATCTGTCTTCACATCTACCTTGGAACTCACTATGTCTCTCCTCCATATGATCTCCTCCACTTCCAATGCTCTTTAACTCATCCTTTGTCTCATTTAGTGAGCTGTTCAGCAGGAGGGTTTCTGTTTGTTTGTGTTTAAGAGGTTTCATTGTTTTGGAAACTGTTCCTTATGTTCACTATTTTTATTCCTGAACTCACCGAAGTATCCTTGTGACTTTTCTTGGAGCTTGTTGAGCTTCTTCCTGATGCGATTTGAATTCGTGCTTGTGATCACTTGTCTGATCACAGTCTTCCATGACATTAAGATGAGTTCATGGAAAACTGTCATTTTCCTTTTATGATTCCATGGAACTTTCCAGTTGCCATGGTGCTCAGTAGGCTGCTCCTCTGCCAGTGTATTTGATTTCTTATTTAGGTAAAACCTGGTTTACTCTGATTCTAACAAATCAACTAATTGTTAATATACAAGAAGTCCTTGTACGGTTTTCCATTAAATGACCTTGGAACACAAGTTCTTGGTTTCTGTTACCTGAGCTGTTTCTGGCTATGTTTGAGAAGCTCCATCTATAGCCAAACCCCCTGAAATTCACCGAATTTCATCTGATCTCAGAAACTAAGCAGGGTCAGGCCTGGTTAGTACTTGGATGAGAGAAACTCCATTTCTTGCAATTTATGGCCTTTTCCAGAGGTGTGGTCAGTGCCCTGACATCAGTGTTTGTGCCTCCAGGGTCTCTGAGGATCCAGTGCTCCCAGTGTCCCCAGTGTGACTGGTCTTTTTGCTGGGAGTCCCAGAATTGTGGGTACTATTGTCAGAGGCAGGTTGACTTGGTTTGAGGTCCTCACCACCCCTGCTGCCTGGTTGCTGTAGCTAGAGGTGTTTACGTGTTCTGTTATAGTACTTTGTGGACTTGTACATTCATTGCAGTCCCCAGGCTGGAAAATTCTCCACTATTATTTCTATAAATAATCTCTCTGTTCTTTTCTCCCTCTCTTTGGCTTTGGGTCACCCATTGTCCTTCATACCTGTTCTAATGGAGTCAGAAGTTCTCAGAGACTATCTTCATCAACAAAAAGAATCTGTCTTCACATCTACCTTGGAACTCACTATGTCTCTCCTCCATATGATCTCCTCCACTTCCAATGCTCTTTAACTCATCCTTTGTCTCATTTAGTGAGCTGTTCAGCAGGAGGGTTTCTGTTTGTTTGTGTTTAAGAGGTTTCATTGTTTTGGAAACTGTTCCTTATGTTCACTATTTTTATTCCTGAACTCACCGAAGTATCCTTGTGACTTTTCTTGGAGCTTGTTGAGCTTCTTCCTGATGCGATTTGAATTCGTGCTTGTGATCACTTGTCTGATCACAGTCTTCCATGACATTAAGATGAGTTCATGGAAAACTGTCATTTTCCTTTTATGATTCCATGGAACTTTCCAGTTGCCATGGTGCTCAGTAGGCTGCTCCTCTGCCAGTGTATTTGATTTCTTATTTAGGTAAAACCTGGTTTACTCTGATTCTAACAAATCAACTAATTGTTAATATACAAGAAGTCCTTGTACGGTTTTCCATTAAATGACCTTGGAACACAAGTTCTTGGTTTCTGTTACCTGAGCTGTTTCTGGCTATGTTTGAGAAGCTCCATCTATAGCCAAACCCCCTGAAATTCACCGAATTTCATCTGATCTCAGAAACTAAGCAGGGTCAGGCCTGGTTAGTACTTGGATGAGAGAAACTCCATTTCTTGCAATTTATGGCCTTTTCCAGAGGTGTGGTCAGTGCCCTGACATCAGTGTTTGTGCCTCCAGGGTCTCTGAGGATCCAGTGCTCCCAGTGTCCCCAGTGTGACTGGTCTTTTTGCTGGGAGTCCCAGAATTGTGGGTACTATTGTCAGAGGCAGGTTGACTTGGTTTGAGGTCCTCACCACCCCTGCTGCCTGGTTGCTGTAGCTAGAGGTGCCACTGCACCCAGGAAGACAGGGTCACATACAACCTCCATAGGTGCTATGTGAAAATAAGCACAAGGAAATAAGTACAAGGCATAAATTTTATTCCAGAATGATTAAAGTGTCACAGTTAATAATTCTAAGGCTTTGAGCAATGTAATCAAGAGTACTACATCACATCCAGGACAATTGGCTTTTTATACCTACTGTGCCATGGACTCTCTTCAGAGCCCCCTGTATGTCTTTGTTCCTCAGACTGTAGATGAAGGGGTTCAGCATGGGGGTGACCACTGTGTACCTCGCTGAGGCTGTGGCACTTGAGTGGGAGCTGTGGGCAGCAGCAGAGCTAAGGTACACTCCTAAGGCCGTACAATAGAACAGTAAGACAACTGAGAGGTGAGATGCACAGGTGGATAATGCTTTATACTTCCCTGACTGGATGAGATTTCTTGTATGGAGGAGACTATCCTGTAGTAAGAGTAAAGGATACCAGCAAATGGCCCACCAGCTACTAGCACTGAGGCCAAATACATCACCAGGTCATTAAGAAAGGTATCAGAACAGGCAAGTTGGATCATCTGATTGAGCTCACAGAAAAAGTGAGGGATTTCCACCTTTGTGTAGAAGGTCAATCTCAAAGCCATTAAGTTTTGCATCAAGGAATACATAACACTCAACAACCAGGACACCAGAACCAACAGTCCACAGTGGTTTACTCTGATTCTAACAAATCAACTAATTGTTAATATACAAGAAGTCCTTGTACGGTTTTCCATTAAATGACCTTGGAACACAAGTTCTTGGTTTCTGTTACCTGAGCTGTTTCTGGCTATGTTTGAGAAGCTCCATCTATAGCCAAACCCCCTGAAATTCACCGAATTTCATCTGATCTCAGAAACTAAGCAGGGTCAGGCCTGGTTAGTACTTGGATGAGAGAAACTCCATTTCTTGCAATTTATGGCCTTTTCCAGAGGTGTGGTCAGTGCCCTGACATCAGTGTTTGTGCCTCCAGGGTCTCTGAGGATCCAGTGCTCCCAGTGTCCCCAGTGTGACTGGTCTTTTGCTGGGAGTCCCAGAATTGTGGGTACTATTGTCAGAGGCAGGTTGACTTGGTTTGAGGTCCTCACCACCCCTGCTGCCTGGTTGCTGTAGCTAGAGGTGCCACTGCACCCAGGAAGACAGGGTCACATACAACCTCCATAGGTGCTATGTGAAAATAAGCACAAGGAAATAAGTACAAGGCATAAATTTTATTCCAGAATGATTAAAGTGTCACAGTTAATAATTCTAAGGCTTTGAGCAATGTAATCAAGAGTACTACATCACATCCAGGACAATTGGCTTTTTATACCTACTGTGCCATGGACTCTCTTCAGAGCCCCCTGTATGTCTTTGTTCCTCAGACTGTAGATGAAGGGGTTCAGCATGGGGGTGACCACTGTGTACCTCGCTGAGGCTGTGGCACTTGAGTGGGAGCTGTGGGCAGCAGCAGAGCTAAGGTACACTCCTAAGGCCGTACAATAGAACAGTAAGACAACTGAGAGGTGAGATGCACAGGTGGAAAATGCTTTATACTTCCCCTGACTGGATGAGATTTCTTGTATGGAGGAGACTATCCTGTAGTAAGAGTAAAGGATACCAGCAAATGGCCCACCAGCTACTAGCACTGAGGCCAAATACATCACCAGGTCATTAAGAAAGGTATCAGAACAGGCAAGTTGGATCATCTGATTGAGCTCACAGAAAAAGTGAGGGATTTCCACCTTTGTGTAGAAGGTCAATCTCAAAGCCATTAAGTTTTGCATCAAGGAATACATAACACTCAACAACCAGGACACCAGAACCAACAGTCCACAGAGCCTTGGGTTCATGATGACCATGTAGTACAGGGGGTGACAGATGGCCACATACCTGTCATAGGCCATCACAGTGAGGAGGAAGTCATCTAATCCTGCAAAGACTATGTGAAAATATATCTGGGTGATGCAGCCTTCATAGGTTATGACTTTTCTCTGGGTCTGGATGTTCCACAGCATCTTTGGGATGGTGGTGGAGGTGAAACAGATGTCAGCAAAGGACAGATTGGAGAGGAAGAAGTACATGGGGGTGTGGAGGTGGGAGTCTGAGCTGATGGCCAGAATGATGAGCAGGTTTCCAAAGACAGTGATCAGGTACATGGAGAGGAAAAGCCCAAATATGAGGGCCTGCAGTTCTGGGTCCTCTGAGAATCCCAGAAGAAGAAATTCAGAAGTTTGTGTTTGGTTACCTGGTTCCATGTGGTGAAGGTGACTACCAGGAAAAATAAAAAGAATATGAACAATTTTCATAAAAGATTTGCATTACTCACATAGGCAGAAGGGGCCAATTACTATTTTTCAGTAAATAAATTAATATCTTATTGTATTTAGAAAGGTTTTGTTTCATCTCTAACTAGGCATGTTTGCCTCACTCTCAGCATGTTCTCAAAGAAATCATGTATTCTAACCTTGTAATGAGAAAGACTTCCATACATGTGAATACGTATTGAATGTCAACCATGTTCAAAACACATATTATTGTTTTTTAGCCACTAAGTCGTGTTTGACTTTTCTGAGAACCTATAAACTGTAGCCAGGCTCGTCAGTCCATGGGATTTCCCCAGGAAAAATACTGCAGGGGTTTATCATTTCCTTCTCCAGTTGATTTTCTCAACCCAGGGATCAAACCCACCTCTCCTGCATTGCAGGCAGATTCTTTACCACAGCACTACCTGGGAAGTCCCTCCAAACACATATAGTTAGCAAACTTATGGTGCTACAAAACAGAAGTTTTCACAATCTAGTGATGGTGAAAGAGGTTGTCCAAATAAAAGAATTTATAGTATGTCATGTGATAACAGGTGCTAAAAAGAAAACAAAACTAGATATAAAAGACAGTAGTAGGAGGTATTTTCCTATATGGGGTGCTCAGGTAAGGCCAGCAAGCAAGATGAGAATTGAAAAGTTACCGCAAGAAAGGGAGAAAAGGGTCTAGTATGGTATCAGGAGAAATGTGAGCCTAAATGAGGGACAGGCCACTGCAAAGGCCCTAAGGAAATTGCTTCTTCCTTGCACTTTATGAATTGAATTGCAAAAAGCATCCTGTGAATTAAAGCAGCTCCCATCCTTAGTACCTTGTGTTGATTGAGTTTTGGACTCTGTGATATAAGGCACCTTAGTATATGAGTCCAGATACCTCTACTTTAAGAACTGCTCTCCCTCCAGGAGGCACAACCACACACACATGTGCGCACACACACACGCACGCACTACTATGTCTTCCTGGGCTATGTTCCATCACTCATTTCTCATCCAGAACCACCCTCCACACACCATACACCATTATACCTCAAGCTGGTCAGATCAGATCATTGTTCCCCTAGAGAATGGATAAATGATTCCCAGAAATTCCAATTCACAGACTGCTCATGGGCCAGTAAATTTGGGGTTCAGTTTTATGATCACTTTTCATTCTGTATTGTAGAGAACCAATTGGAATGTGCTGTAGGACTAAAGTAGGGGCTCCAGAGCAATGTAGGCATGGGATGGTGAGGAATATGGAAGGGAAGTTCAAGAGGGAAAAAGCATATGCATACCTATGGCTGATTCATGTTGTTGTTTGACAGTAAACAACGAAACTCTGTTAAAAACAAATAAATAAATAGAAATATAAAAGTTCTGTGTGTGTGTGTTAGAGAGAGAGGAGAGAAATGAAACAGACATTAGAGGGTAAAAGATTTAATAAGCTCTAATGGTCCCTGAGACTATGTGATTAAGTTTGGCAACAATCCAATTCCAGTTACCTGTCTTTTACACCCAGGAAAAATAATTTTTTTAAAAAAGTGCTTTTATACATTGACAGAAACAGTTATACATTTTAATGAAAAGCACCTGACAAATTTGACTACCCTAAAAGAAAAATTAGCAAAGTGAATAAATTGACAGAAATGAATAACAAATGATAACAACAAAAATTGAATATGTTTTATATATCAAGAGATTTATTTCTCCTGAAACGTTTCCATTAATTTGACTAATTTTTATTGTTCTATAGGCAAAGAGATTGAAAAGTTACCGCAAGAAAGGGAGAAAAGGGTCTAGTATGGTATCAGGAGAAATGTGAGCCTAAATGAGGGACAGGCCACTGCAAAGGCCCTAAGGAAATTGCTTCTTCCTTGCACTTTATGAATTGAATTGCAAAAAGCATCCTGTGAATTAAAGCAGCTCCCATCCTTAGTACCTTGTGTTGATTGAGTTTTGGACTCTGTGATATAAGGCACCTTAGTATATGAGTCCAGATACCTCTACTTTAAGAACTGCTCTCCCTCCAGGAGGCACAACCACACACATGTGCGCACACACACGCACGCACTACTATGTCTTCCTGGGCTATGTTCCATCACTCATTTCTCATCCAGAACCACCCTCCACACACCATACACCATTATACCTCAAGCTGGTCAGATCAGATCATTGTTCCCCTAGAGAATGGATAAATGATTCCCAGAAATTCCAATTCACAGACTGCTCATGGGCCAGTAAATTTGGGGTTCAGTTTTATGATCACTTTTCATTCTGTATTGTAGAGAACCAATTGGAATGTGCTGTAGGACTAAAGTAGGGGCTCCAGAGCAATGTAGGCATGGGATGGTGAGGAATATGGAAGGGAAGTTCAAGAGGGAAAAAGCATATGCATACCTATGGCTGATTCATGTTGTTGTTTGACAGTAAACAACGAAACTCTGTTAAAAACAAATAAATAAATAGAAATATAAAAGTTCTGTGTGTGTGTGTTAGAGAGAGAGGAGAGAAATGAAACAGACATTAGAGGGTAAAAGATTTAATAAGCTCTAATGGTCCCTGAGACTATGTGATTAAGTTTGGCAACAATCCAATTCCAGTTACCTGTCTTTTACACCCAGGAAAAATAATTTTTTTAAAAAAGTGCTTTTATACATTGACAGAAACAGTTATACATTTTAATGAAAAGCACCTGACAAATTTGACTACCCTAAAAGAAAAATTAGCAAAGTGAATAAATTGACAGAAATGAATAACAAATGATAACAACAAAAATTGAATATGTTTTATATATCAAGAGATTTATTTCTCCTGAAACGTTTCCATTAATTTGACTAATTTTTATTGTTCTATAGGCAAAGAGACTTTCTAGGTGGTAAAGAACCCACCTGCCAATGAGAAAACATAAGAGACAAGGTTTCAATCCCTGTGCCAGGCAGATTCCCTGAAGAAGGGCCTGGCGAACTACTCTAGGATTCTTGTCTGGAGGATCCCATGGACTGAGGAACCTGGCAGGCTGCAGTCCATAGGGTCACAAAGATTTGAACATGACTGAGGCATCTTAGCACACATAGGGAATGAGGCAAGCCCTTTCCCAGTTTTATGAGGCATCTTGTGTTTGCTATTCTTGTGTTTCTAATTATTTACTACCATATTTTTAAAATAAATCTGATGAGCACACACCAAGGCTGTTTCTGGTCTTTGTCCAACACGCAAAGGACTTTTCAATGTAAATTCTATAGACACCATGTCATTCCACCCTTTTGCTCTGAATAAGTTTCTTTATAGGATTAACGCCAGACCATGTTATATTATGAACACAGATATTTCATTGTACTGTGACTTCACATGATAATGCAAAATCCTAATCATCAGAGATTTCAATAGCTCTGTTCACTATTTTACTTTCAGAAAGATATGTGAGTATTGTGTGTAAATAGAAACAGGGGCTTCCCAGGTGGTGCTAGTGGCAAAGAACATACCTGTGTTATGGACACCTGGAGACATGGTCATTTCTCACAAAATTAAGAAAGATAACCGGGCTAAACAGACAATTGTCTCCTCACACTAAGGATAAGCATTGCTTGCAAGCCTCGCCTCTCTGAGACCAATAAAACCAGAAAGAAACACTTTACAAACTCGAGCGCCCTTTGTAACTTAAGAATTGTAAGAATGTTTCTTCTAATGGTCCCTGACACTATGTGATTAAGTTTGGCAACAATCCAATTCCAGTTACCTGTCTTTTACACCCAGGAAAAATAATTTTTTTAAAAAAGTGCTTTTATACATTGACAGAAACAGTTATACATTTTAATGAAAAGCACCTGACAAATTTGACTACCCTAAAAGAAAAATTAGCAAAGTGAATAAATTGACAGAAATGAATAACAAATGATAACAACAAAAATTGAATATGTTTTATATATCAAGAGATTTATTTCTCCTGAAACGTTTCCATTAATTTGACTAATTTTTATTGTTCTATAGGCAAAGAGACTTTCTAGGTGGTAAAGAACCCACCTGCCAATGAGAAAACATAAGAGACAAGGTTTCAATCCCTGTGCCAGGCAGATTCCCTGAAGAAGGGCCTGGCGAACTACTCTAGGATTCTTGTCTGGAGGATCCCATGGACTGAGGAACCTGGCAGGCTGCAGTCCATAGGGTCACAAAGATTTGAACATGACTGAGGCATCTTAGCACACATAGGGAATGAGGCAAGCCCTTTCCCAGTTTTATGAGGCATCTTGTGTTTGCTATTCTTGTGTTTCTAATTATTTACTACCATATTTTTAAAATAAATCTGATGAGCACACACCAAGGCTGTTTCTGGTCTTTGTCCAACACGCAAAGGACTTTTCAATGTAAATTCTATAGACACCATGTCATTCCACCCTTTTGCTCTGAATAAGTTTCTTTATAGGATTAACGCCAGACCATGTTATATTATGAACACAGATATTTCATTGTACTGTGACTTCACATGATAATGCAAAATCCTAATCATCAGAGATTTCAATAGCTCTGTTCACTATTTTACTTTCAGAAAGATATGTGAGTATTGTGTGTAAATAGAAACAGGGGCTTCCCAGGTGGTGCTAGTGGCAAAGAACATACCTGTGTTATGGACACCTGGAGACATGGTCATTTCTCACAAAATTAAGAAAGATAACCGGGCTAAACAGACAATTGTCTCCTCACACTAAGGATAAGCATTGCTTGCAAGCCTCGCCTCTCTGAGACCAATACAGAGCACAAAGGTTCTTCTTCTTAGCACTTTTTAATGCTAATGAAACACTTTACAAACTCCGAGCGCCCTTTGTAACTTAAGAATTGTAAGAATGTTTCTTCTCAAGAGCAAAGGTGTTGGTGGAGGAACAAAGGGCTCTGGTGATGACCTCTTTCCATCTCTAAAGAGACAAAAAGCTTCTTCATGATTATTAATTAGCTTGAGATTTCTAGTTGGAAAAAATATAAAAAGAGGTGGGGGAGGATTGTGCATTAGCCTCGCCCACGGAGATCGGCTGAGCCGGATGGGGCCGAGACTCTCCAGCTCTGGGTTAAGAACGTCTGTTTACATTTGATTGAGTTCTGATTATTTCTGATTACTTTTGCTTGCCTTTATTTGATGAGTAATAAACCCACTCTTGGTTTGACAATACTTGAGACCACGATACTTTTTTGTCGAGGTCCGAGGCTCACACCCTGAGGGGACCACGCTGTGTTCACGGAAAAGTCTCTAAGCTATTTAACATAGTTTCTCTTAGTGAGAACTAGTGAGAATAGTAATCAGAGTAAGCTCGGAACATGGTGCCCACGACACCTGCCAACGCAGGAGACATAAAGAGACCTTGTTTGATCTCAGGGTGGGGAAGATCCCCTGGAGAAAGGCATGGAAACCGACTACAGTATTCTTGCCTGGAGAATCTCATGGACAGAAGAGGCTGGTGGGCTACTGTCCATACAGAATCAGACACTACTGACGTGACTTAGCAGGCATGAATACAACAAACATATCTAAATGTATATGAAGCTGCCAAATAAAGGTAATAACAGCAAACATAAATAAATTTGATCCAGACAAAGTGTATTTTTAAGAAATTGAATGGAGCGTCAAACACTAACTCAAACAGTATTAAAATAGTAATGATTTAATGATATCCAATGGACTAGCAATCAAATGGTAATGTGAATGTAATGTAACAATTAATGTTCCTGTGTTATGGACACCTGGAGACATGGTCATTTCTCACAAAATTAAGAAAGATAACCGGGCTAAACAGACAATTGTCTCCTCACACTAAGGATAAGCATTGCTTGCAAGCCTCGCCTCTCTGAGACCAATACAGAGCACAAAGGTTCTTCTTCTTAGCACTTTTTAATGCTAATGAAACACTTTACAAACTCCGAGCGCCCTTTGTAACTTAAGAATTGTAAGAATGTTTCTTCTCAAGAGCAAAGGTGTTGGTGGAGGAGCAAAGGGCTCTGGTGATGACCTCTTTTACATCTCTAGAGAGACAAAAAGCTTCTTCATGATTATTAATTAGCTTGAGATTTCTAGTTGGAAAAAATATAAAAAGAGGTGGGGGAGGATTGTGCATTAGCCTCGCCCACGGAGATCGGCTGAGCCGGATGGGGCCGAGACTCTCCAGCTCTGGGTTAAGAACGTCTGTTTACATTTGATTGAGTTCTGATTATTTCTGATTACTTTTGCTTGCCTTTATTTGATGAGTAATAAACCCACTCTTGGTTTGACAATACTTGAGACCACGATACTTTTTTGTCGAGGTCCGAGGCTCACACCCTGAGGGGACCACGCTGTGTTCACGGAAAAGTCTCTAAGCTATTTAACATAGTTTCTCTTAGTGAGAACTAGTGAGAATAGTAATCAGAGTAAGCTCGGAACATGGTGCCCACGACACCTGCCAACGCAGGAGACATAAAGAGACCTTGTTTGATCTCAGGGTGGGAAGATCCCTGGAGAAAGACATGGAAACCGACTACAGTATTCTTGCCTGGAGAATCTCATGGACAGAAGAGGCTGGTGGGCTACTGTCCATACAGAATCAGACACTACTGACGTGACTTAGCAGGCATGAATACAACAAACATATCTAAATGTATATGAAGCTGCCAAATAAAGGTAATAACAGCAAACATAAATAAATTTGATCCAGACAAAGTGTATTTTTAAGAAATTGAATGGAGCGTCAAACACTAACTCAAACAGTATTAAAATAGTAATGATTTAATGATATCCAATGGACTAGCAATCAAATTGGGAAGTGTGTAAATGTGAATGTAACAATTAATGTTCCTGAAAATTATGGCTCATAATAGGTTATCAGTTATTACATATTGAATGAATAAGAAATTGTGCCTCAATATAGATTTCATTAAACACAGGATAAGCTGGTACTTCAACTTTAGAAGATTTGATTATAGAATAAATCTGAGGGATTCCAGTATTAAAACCAATTCTTTTTGGTGAATACATAGAAATCTATGTGCTAACATCCAGAACGGAACTGTACCATACTATCTTAAAGGAAGAAACCCAACAGAAGAAGGGCGTATTTAACTAAGGAAAACGTAAAGCATTTTTATGGCCACAAAAGATAAACTCCAGAAAAGAACAACTGAGAAACAATAATTCTTAAAAATAACTTAAAAAACTGATAATGGTAGAATAAGAGGCAATATTAGATGGGAATAGAATAATAAAAAAAATAGGCACATCAAAATGGCAAACAAAGGTATTAATTTTTCTTTTAAATTCTGGATTCTTTTGTATGCTTTTTATTTATTTATTCTCATCCATCTTTATTCCTTGGCCTGTGTGGGCATCCCACTGCAGTGGCCTCTCCCGCCACAGAGCACTGTTTATGGGCGCATGTGCTCCAGAGCACTGACCCATAACTGGACACACTGGTCAGTCGCTCCGCAGCATGCGGAGTCCTCCCGGGTCAAGGATGCAACCTCACCCCCTGCACTGCAAGGCGGACTCTCCACCCACATAATCATCAGGGAAGCCCCTAACAAAGGTATTAATTTTTCATCAAACTCAGTAACATTTAAGAAAAGAACACATTTTCACAAGCATCAGTCTGGGGAAATATTTAAAGAGTTATCCCACAGTTATAGTGATATATAAACAGGGGTCAAATGTGCACTATCTATAATGGCAGATAGCAATGTAAATAAAATATTCCATTGTTGGGAAAACACTCTGAAAAATGCTACAGATATTAAATGTGCAGAAGGTCTTTAACTCGAGGCTTCTCCGTCTCAGCACCTTTGACCTTCTAGAGAAGGTTGTTCTCTGTGGTGGGGTCTGTCCTGAGTCTTAAAGGATGTCTTGAGCATCCCTGACCTCCACCCACTGTTCCCAGAGTAATAGACAGATATTTCAACAAGCATTGTTCAGTGTTCCCCGGGAAACACAGTTCCTCTTAGTTAGAACAATCTTTTTCTTCCTATTATTATTACTTTTAACCTTTACAGAGTTTTGTTGTTTACTGTCACCCATCAACCTGAATCAGCCATAGGGATAAGCTGGTACTTCAACTTTAGAAGATTTGATTATAGAATAAATCTGAGATTCCAGTATTAAAACCAATTCTTTTTGGTGAATACATAGAAATCTATGTGCTAACATCCAGAACGGAACTGTACCATACTATCTTAAAGGAAGAAACCCAACAGAAGAAGGGCGTATTTAACTAAGGAAAACGTAAAGCATTTTTATGGCCACAAAAGATAAACTCCAGAAAAGAACAACTGAGAAACAATAATTCTTAAAAATAACTTAAAAAACTGATAATGGTAGAATAAGAGGCAATATTAGATGGGAATAGAATAATAAAAAAAATAGGCACATCAAAATGGCAAACAAAGGTATTAATTTTCTTTTAAATTCTGGATTCTTTTGTATGCTTTTTATTTATTTATTCTCATCCATCTTTATTCCTTGGCCTGTGTGGGCATCCCACTGCAGTGGCCTCTCCCGCCACAGAGCACTGTTTATGGGCGCATGTGCTCCAGAGCACTGACCCATAACTGGACACACTGGTCAGTCGCTCCGCAGCATGCGGAGTCCTCCCGGGTCAAGGATGCAACCTCACCCCCTGCACTGCAAGGCGGACTCTCCACCCACATAATCATCAGGGAAGCCCCTAACAAAGGTATTAATTTTTCATCAAACTCAGTAACATTTAAGAAAAGAACACATTTTCACAAGCATCAGTCTGGGGAAATATTTAAAGAGTTATCCCACAGTTATAGTGATATATAAACAGGGGTCAAATGTGCACTATCTATAATGGCAGATAGCAATGTAAATAAAATATTCCATTGTTGGGAAAACACTCTGAAAAATGCTACAGATATTAAATGTGCAGAAGGTCTTTAACTCGAGGCTTCTCCGTCTCAGCACCTTTGACCTTCTAGAGAAGGTTGTTCTCTGTGGTGGGGTCTGTCCTGAGTCTTAAAGGATGTCTTGAGCATCCCTGACCTCCACCCACTGTTCCCAGAGTAATAGACAGATATTTCAACAAGCATTGTTCAGTGTTCCCCGGGAAACACAGTTCCTCTTAGTTAGAACAATCTTTTTCTTCCTATTATTATTACTTTTAACCTTTACAGAGTTTTGTTGTTTACTGTCACCCATCAACCTGAATCAGCCATAGGGATGCATATGTCCCCTCCCTCTTGAACTTCCCTCCCATCACCCTCCCCCACCCAACCCTCAGGGTATTACAGAGCCCCTGTTTGAGTTCTTTTAGACTTACAGGAGATTCTCACTGGTTGTAGAACAACCTTTTAAATTTAACAATTTCAAGTATTTTTATAGCAACGATATGAAAACAGCACAAAGAGAAATATTAGAAAAGATTGTCTATAAGGTAAGTAGCTCAGTCCCTTATGAAATGCTCAACAGCTATTGAAATAAGGAACTCATATTCCATTGAATACTAGTTGACTGCAAGGAGGTCCTTGGGACATTTTTGATGGATAATAAAAAGGGGATAGAGAAAACAAAGACTGCTCTGAATCATAAAGAGTATCTGTGATGTACAAAGGACTCTATTTGTGCATTTGTTAAAAAAAGTGTATGAATAGGTATGTGTGCATAATATAGAAGAGAAGTTTTAAAAGAGACCAAGCATATGTGAGACAATGCTACTGAGCATGAAACTGGGTTAAGTAGTACTGGTATTAAAATAACCAAACATAACAGATTGATAGAAAGGGCCACACAGTCCAGATCCTTGCCTGGGAAATCTGACGCACAGAGGAACCCAGAGGGCTACAGTCCACAGCGTCCCAAGAGTCAGAGACTAAACCAGCAGACTTAGAGACTAAACCAGCAGCAACAAGATTGAATGTATTTCATAAATAAGTTGCATAAATATGTGTAACAGTAATAATTTAATGATACCCACATATGCCACTGATTCAATGCTAAATTGCCAAAGACTTGGAAATACAGGAATATAAGAGAAGATATTTTTAAATGCAAGGAAGAAGCCATATTCAAGTTTAAAATTATTTTCTTAAAGGTACATGGATTCAAATATGCCCATGGAGGGGAAAGGTGGCCTTTATTCAAATGGTAAAAGAGAATAGTTTCTACATGATGACCAAAGGTGATACGACTTTTAGAAATACATGTAATCACAAAAGAGTAAAAGGAATGATAAGGAAAAAGAGAGATTAAAAGTCAGACATATTTATAATAGATGAATAATTAGCACTAAAATCAGGCAGGAAAACATTCATTGTCATATGTCATATGTTAAAAATATTTTCAAGTGAAGATTATTGCAGTGACAGCTTCATTCTTTCAATAAAATAAACAAAAAAGCTAGGGAGAGAACACCATATCACTGACAGAGCACATAAACTTTTGATATTATCAAATGTTGTCACAAATATATCTATAAATACATAAAAGGACTAAATGGCAATCATTTTGTGGAAAGAAAATAAAACCTCTAATTCATATCAGATAAAGTGATCATAAACAGAAATAAATGCACTCCAATTATAGTATACATAGGGTTCTCACATTATTAACAGAGTAAGCGCTTAACACACATATAAATATGTATGTAGGTTAGTGTGTTTGTTCAGTCACTCAGTTTCTCCGACTTTTTACATATGTGTATATTTTTTACATATGTGTATGCCTGTGTGTTAGTTCCTCAGTCATGTCTGACTCTTTGGGCCCTATGAACGGTAATCCACCAGGTTCCTCTGTCCATGGAATATTCTTCAGGCAAGAATACAGCTAAAAGCTTCCCTGATGGGGCAACAGGTAAAGAATCTGCCTTCAAGGCAGAAGACACAGGATGTGTGGTTTAATCCCTGGATCAGGAAGGTCCTCTGGAGCAGGAAATGGCACCCCCTACAGTATTCTTGAATGAAAAAAACCTCACAAACAGAAAAGCCTGGAGAGTTACAGTCCATGGAGTCACAAAGAGTCAAACATGACTGAGTGACTGAGCATGCACACACAGGCATCAGGATAGAAAACTACCACAATAACCTCTGGTATCTGAGCTAGGCTGGCGTGAATCACAAGCGACCTCAGATGAATGTTCTAGTTTTGCATCTCTCTAATCCTCTCCCCAGGGTTGGCTGGGTCTCAGACTCACCTGAGTGAAAGAAATGAAAGGAAAGGTCCTTGTGTGGAAGTACAAATGCCTCCCGGAGGCCGACTTCCCACAAGAAGCTACATGATGACCAAAGGTGATACGACTTTTAGAAATACATGTAATCACAAAAGAGTAAAAGGAATGATAAGGAAAAAGAGAGATTAAAAGTCAGACATATTTATAATAGATGAATAATTAGCACTAAAATCAGGCAGGAAAACATTCATTGTCATATGTCATATGTTAAAAATATTTTCAAGTGAAGATTATTGCAGTGACAGCTTCATTCTTTCAATAAAATAAACAAAAAAGCTAGGGAGAGAACACCATATCACTGACAGAGCACATAAACTTTTGATATTATCAAATGTTGTCACAAATATATCTATAAATACATAAAAGGACTAAATGGCAATCATTTTGTGGAAAGAAAATAAAACCTCTAATTCATATCAGATAAAGTGATCATAAACAGAAATAAATGCACTCCAATTATAGTATACATAGGGTTCTCACATTATTAACAGAGTAAGCGCTTAACACACATATAAATATGTATGTAGGTTAGTGTGTTTGTTCAGTCACTCAGTTTCTCCGACTTTTTACATATGTGTATATTTTTTACATATGTGTATGCCTGTGTGTTAGTTCCTCAGTCATGTCTGACTCTTTGGGCCCTATGAACGGTAATCCACCAGGTTCCTCTGTCCATGGAATATTCTTCAGGCAAGAATACAGCTAAAAGCTTCCCTGATGGGGCAACAGGTAAAGAATCTGCCTTCAAGGCAGAAGACACAGGATGTGTGGTTTAATCCCTGGATCAGGAAGGTCCTCTGGAGCAGGAAATGGCACCCCCTACAGTATTCTTGAATGAAAAAAACCTCACAAACAGAAAAGCCTGGAGAGTTACAGTCCATGGAGTCACAAAGAGTCAAACATGACTGAGTGACTGAGCATGCACACACAGGCATCAGGATAGAAAACTACCACAATAACCTCTGGTATCTGAGCTAGGCTGGCGTGAATCACAAGCGACCTCAGATGAATGTTCTAGTTTTGCATTCTCTCTAATCCTCTCCCCCAGGGTTGGCTGGGTCTCAGACTCACCTGAGTGAAAGAAATGAAAGGAAAGGTCCTTGTGTGGAAGTACAAATGCCTCCCGGAGCGTTGACAATACAGACTGAAGCTCTGTCCCTACAAGACAGCTGCAGGGAGTGAAGGACTGATTTTCCAGGTCTCCAAAGGAAGCATGTCCTGTGGTGTCCAAGATTTCTCAGGCTGAAGGGACAGGAGCAGAGGAGTTTTATAGCTCACTCAGCTTCTCGTTAGGCAGCTTTCTGCTGTAACTCCCCTACTCTGTACCTGATTCCCCTGTGGGACATGCATCTGGACAGAAGGAAATTTTTCCTGTTCTTTCTCTGTTCCTAAGAGACCAGGTTACAAAGCAGGTGAATTCTACTTTTATTACTCCTTCTCCTTACTTTTCCTGACTCCAGAGATCTAAACCACCCCAGCAATATATTGCAGCCTGGGCTAAAGTTTCCTCCAAGTCTAAGGTTAAGAATTTTCCCTTGATTAAACCCCTCTGATCTTCCACATTCTCAGCAGTGGTGAACACATAACTCTTGATGCTTCTAAACATATTTTATGAGTATAGCTTTCTTCTTTCATGTAAAACCTTGGGCACTACATGCATGGGCTTCCTGCCATTATGGTCTACACAATTAGGATTTTTATGCTTATGTCAGAAACTAAGAGCAGTCCTTTAGTATTTCATTATGAGTGTTTTTAGTTATGAGACAAATGTATGTCTTTATGCATTAATAACCAAAGTTAACACATTATAGGGACTGTCTCCTTTAATTTTACAGAAGTTCATTCCATGATGTATTCTTCTTATATACTAACACTTCATTCCCCATTATAGCAAAGAGACACAGAGAGTTTTGATGTTCTGCTCAAAGCTGTAAACCAAGAAATGGATGGAGTTTTGACTGGGGGTCTTGATGGACAGAATGCTTTTAGGTCACAAGTCCTGTGGCAGTGATCCTCAGTCAGAAATGATGTTGCAGCTGGTGGTGTTTGTCAGTGTCTCAAGGGATCCTTCATATGTAGTGCATAGAACAGCAACCAAAACAAATAATTATGCTGCCTCAAATACCATGGGAAAAGGTATAACATTTATCCCAGTCCAGCATGTTCCTAAACTGACTGTTCCTTTCAGTTACTAAGGGCTATAGTTCAGATGCAAATTATGGTCCAGCAGGTCTGATTCAGGGTGTCCAGGGACTCTGCCTTCTAACAATAGTCTACATGTTCTTGATGCTGCTGGTCCTCATCTGGATAGCAAGAAAGTGATGCTGTTACACTCAGGTATAAGCAGATTTAGTTATTCACCAAGAATCTTCCATGTACGTAATTTTGAAAGACACATTTCACTCACTTTATAAACAGAGGCAAATTCTGGTTGATTTTGCTTAATATAAGAACTCGAGTGAGATGAAGTGATATGTATCTGAGAAAAGACCCTTTTGTAAGCAGAATAAAATACTCAACAGCTGTCTACATCCTATTCTCAAGCCTTTTGACTCTCCTATCTTAGGTAGCAAGGGAGATTACATTAACAGATGCAATCAAGTAGGTAATCAGTAATATAAGATTAGCATGGATGTCCAGGTTGGACTAATGTCATCACAGTGGTCCTCTATGGAAGAGAAAGGAAGAATTGGAATCAGATAGATATTTAACAATGCTTTGCACCTGGGTTTGAAGATGTAGGAAAGACTGTAAACCAAGAAATGCTGGTGGCCACCAGAAATAAAACTGGAAAGGGAAGGCATTGTCCTCTGGAATGTCCAGGAGGATCAATGAGACTTCAGCCTTCTAAAGAACTTTAAGACACATATATGTTTTATGCCACTAACATGGGATTTTGTTTTAGAACTTTATGACACGTATTTATTTTAAGCCTCTAGTGTGGTAATTTGTTACAGGAGCCATCAGGAATCTAATACAGATACATGTCCAGTGAGACATTGTTCTTGGAGCTGAGTTTAAACCTTTCAGTTCAGCCAATGAGCTTACCTTAAGGAAAGGCATTTTGTGTTGAAATTCTACCATAAACAAAAGGAGACTCAGTTGTATCCTTAATTTTTGAGGTATTCCACCTCATTAGCTGCTATAGAGAATTTCTCATTGCCTAAATATAAATGCTTCCTTGGTAGATCAGCTGTTTTAAAAAAAAAAAAAAATCCACCTGCAATGTAGGAAACTCCGGTCCAATTCAAGGTATAACATTTATCCCAGTCCAGCATGTTCCTAAACTGACTGTTCCTTTCAGTTACTAAGGGCTATAGTTCAGATGCAAATTATGGTCCAGCAGGTCTGATTCAGGGTGTCCAGGGACTCTGCCTTCTAACAATAGTCTACATGTTCTTGATGCTGCTGGTCCTCATCTGGATAGCAAGAAAGTGATGCTGTTACACTCAGGTATAAGCAGATTTAGTTATTCACCAAGAATCTTCCATGTACGTAATTTTGAAAGACACATTTCACTCACTTTATAAACAGAGGCAAATTCTGGTTGATTTTGCTTAATATAAGAACTCGAGTGAGATGAAGTGATATGTATCTGAGAAAAGACCCTTTTGTAAGCAGAATAAAATACTCAACAGCTGTCTACATCCTATTCTCAAGCCTTTTGACTCTCCTATCTTAGGTAGCAAGGGAGATTACATTAACAGATGCAATCAAGTAGGTAATCAGTAATATAAGATTAGCATGGATGTCCAGGTTGGACTAATGTCATCACAGTGGTCCTCTATGGAAGAGAAAGGAAGAATTGGAATCAGATAGATATTTAACAATGCTTTGCACCTGGGTTTGAAGATGTAGGAAAGACTGTAAACCAAGAAATGCTGGTGGCCACCAGAAATAAAACTGGAAAGGGAAGGCATTGTCCTCTGGAATGTCCAGGAGGATCAATGAGACTTCAGCCTTCTAAAGAACTTTAAGACACATATATGTTTTATGCCACTAACATGGGATTTTGTTTTAGAACTTTATGACACGTATTTATTTTAAGCCTCTAGTGTGGTAATTTGTTACAGGAGCCATCAGGAATCTAATACAGATACATGTCCAGTGAGACATTGTTCTTGGAGCTGAGTTTAAACCTTTCAGTTCAGCCAATGAGCTTACCTTAAGGAAAGGCATTTTGTGTTGAAATTCTACCATAAACAAAAGGAGACTCAGTTGTATCCTTAATTTTTGAGGTATTCCACCTCATTAGCTGCTATAGAGAATTTCTCATTGCCTAAATATAAATGCTTCCTTGGTAGATCAGCTGTTTTAAAAAAAAAAAAAAAATCCACCTGCAATGTAGGAAACTCCGGTCCAATTCCTTGGATTTGAAGATTCCCTGGAGAAGGGAATGGCTACTCACTCCAGTATTTTTGCCTGGAGAAGTTCTTGGACAGAGGAACTTAGCGAGCTACGGTCCATGGAGTCATAACAAGTCAGGTGCAACCGAGGGAATTTCACTTTTTTTTTTTTAAAGTAAATGAGGTTCTAACTTTGAGACCTTTGAGGATTTACGATGGGAAAAACAAGTCATTATTAACTTTAAAGGCACTTATTTTGCTTTAAAACTTTCTAAATTCTTTCTGTTTTCTGCCATTTTAAGCATCTGTTGTTTTCACTTCCATCCTCGGCATGGGATTGCAAATGAGACCGTATGCATGTAAATAGTTTCATGAGTGTATTTATTTCACCGAAAGGTGTATACAGATGCAGACACATATATACATGTATGTACTTCTAACCTTGAACATGGTTTGTGGACCCAGCAAAGCATCCATGCAACATGTAAAATAAATTTCAGCTTAGTTAGAAATCTTGTCACGGGAAAAGTCTTTTAGGTGACAGACCTGTTCTTTGGAGAACTAAAAGCAACTGTCTTTTCTCTTGCACATCTCCACAAACTGGACTGGAAATCTTGTAGGGAGGAGGCCATTCTGACCCAGGTCACATCCTTTACTTTAGTCTTTGCTTCCCTTTGTTCTTGTTTGTTGAAAGGATACTATTTATACACAATGGCCTGCCTCAAGGAACCCTGCCCCACCGCCTGAATTTTAAGTACTTTTGTTCAGGCTGCTGTTCACCCATGAATGGCTACAGAAAGGTAGAAATTAACTCATTGTCTTCTAACACTTGCCATTTTAGAAGATATTTGCAAGATTATCAGGCTTTTTACTTTGCTTTCACCTGCCCCATCTCCATTCTACAAAAGAAACTGGCATCCAGACTCCGTAAAATGATTATTTTGAGACATCGTTACCAAGTCCTACTTTGCTCTGCCCAGAACACAGCAGGTCAATGACTCTGAGAGATGACTGAGTCAAGGAAAAGGACTTTATTAGAAAGCAGCTCAACAAGAAGATGGCAGGCTAGTGCCTCAAAATAGCCATCGTATGGGGGTATGGATGCCAGGTTCCTTCATAGATCAGAGATGGAGGGAGGTGAGGAAGCAAAGTAAAAGGCCATTCATCGTACAAACCTCTCCTAGAATGGCAAGCCTCAGACGTGGATTTGTTTATTTTCCCTCCCTGCCTTCCACAGGAGGGCAAGATTCTGAACAAATGCACTTTAGAACAAAGGCAGAAAGGCAGGCTCCTCCTGGCAAGCCATTAAGTATGATTAGAGAAACAAAGGCAACAAAAAGCAAGTCAAAGAAACAGTTTGAAATACAGAGTCAGAATTGGTTTCCTCCCTGCAACAACAGTAATCTGCCATCTGCTTCATCTCAACGCCTTGTCGCTCGGATTTATTGACCTGCCGTGCAGCAGAGTAGAGTGAGATTGGACTCCGTATCATAAATACAGTCCACAAGGACCCGAGACCAAACCTACTTAGCTTAATCAGACAGGACTTGGAACCAAGGGGGAAAACGGCAGTTTTAAAATTCAAACTGCTAAGAATGCTTCCTTAGCCAAACTTTACAAATAGTATAGTTTTAGTCACCTGAGCCTTAGTGACCCTGTTGTAGAGCATCATTGCTCAGACAATAGGGATCTGCCTGCAATGTAGGAAACCCGGGTTTGATCCCTGGGTTGAGAAGATCCCCTGCTGGAGAAGGGAATGGCAACCCACTCCAGGATTCTTGCCTTGGAGAAACCCCAGGACAGAGGAGCTTGGTGGGCTATAGTCCATGGGGTCACAAAGAGTCGGACAACACCTTCACTTTCAGTCATCTGAAAAAAGCAACTTTAATGTCTTGCATCTCTTTGCAAACTAGTAAGTTTATACTGTGGGCTTCCCAGGTAACTCAGTGGTAAAGAATCCGCCTGCCAACGCAGGAGACACCTGAAACTCCAGATTGATCCCAGGATCAGAAAGATTCCCTTGAAGAAGATATGGCAGGCTACTACAGTATTCTTGCCTGGGAATCCCATGCAGAAGGAGCAAAATAGCCATGTATGGGGTATGGATGCCAGGTTCCTTCATAGATCAGAGATGACTGAGTCAAGGAAAAGGACTTTATTAGAAAGCAGCTCAACAAGAAGATGGCAGGCTAGTGCCTCAAAATAGCCATCGTATGGGTATGGATGCCAGGTTCCTTCATAGATCAGAGATGGAGGAGGTGAGGAAGCAAAGTAAAAGGCCATTCATCGTACAAACCTCTCCTAGAATGGCAAGCCTCAGACGTGGATTTGTTTATTTTCCCTCCCTGCCTTCCACAGGAGGGCAAGATTCTGAACAAATGCACTTTAGAACAAAGGCAGAAAGGCAGGCTCCTCCTGGCAAGCCATTAAGTATGATTAGAGAAACAAAGGCAACAAAAAGCAAGTCAAAGAAACAGTTTGAAATACAGAGTCAGAATTGGTTTCCTCCCTGCAACAACAGTAATCTGCCATCTGCTTCATCTCAACGCCTTGTCGCTCGGATTTATTGACCTGCCGTGCAGCAGAGTAGAGTGAGATTGGACTCCGTATCATAAATACAGTCCACAAGGACCCGAGACCAAACCTACTTAGCTTAATCAGACAGGACTTGGAACCAAGGGGGAAAACGGCAGTTTTAAAATTCAAACTGCTAAGAATGCTTCCTTAGCCAAACTTTACAAATAGTATAGTTTTAGTCACCTGAGCCTTAGTGACCCTGTTGTAGAGCATCATTGCTCAGACAATAGGGATCTGCCTGCAATGTAGGAAACCCGGGTTTGATCCCTGGGTTGAGAAGATCCCCTGCTGGAGAAGGGAATGGCAACCCACTCCAGGATTCTTGCCTTGGAGAAACCCCAGGACAGAGGAGCTTGGTGGGCTATAGTCCATGGGGTCACAAAGAGTCGGACAACACCTTCACTTTCAGTCATCTGAAAAAAGCAACTTTAATGTCTTGCATCTCTTTGCAAACTAGTAAGTTTATACTGTGGGCTTCCCAGGTAACTCAGTGGTAAAGAATCCGCCTGCCAACGCAGGAGACACCTGAAACTCCAGATTGATCCCAGGATCAGAAAGATTCCCTTGAAGAAGATATGGCAGGCTACTACAGTATTCTTGCCTGGGAAATCCCATGCAGAAGGAGCCTTGTGGTCTATAGCCTGTGGGGTCACAAAGAGTCAGACATGACTTAGCAACTAAACAACATCAGTTGACTTGAGGTAGTTGATCAGATATATCATTCTGTATGTGATCAATGATTGGCATAGTGCAACTCTAGATATGGGAAAATGCAGCAAAGGGAAACATTTTCTGGATTAAAATAGATTAGTAAAATGGATCCAGAGAATCTTTTAATTTACCAACAAGGCTTAGAGAAGAAGAGAACAAGAGAACTAGAAATATCTTATGTTCTAATAAAAGCACATGCCTTACTAAGTTCATAACTTTGGGCCAGTCATCTAATGCTGGAAATTTAGAAGAAGACTCGCAATTGCACAGTCCTCATAAAATGGGCGTTTGCAAGAAACAAATGAGACAATATGTTTAAGATTCTAAGCCCAGTCCACAGTGTAGTAAATGATCTAAATTTATCTGATATAATTACCAAAGGTTTATAAATATGAGACTAAGTGCTAGCTCTTCGTTTCTTTTACAGTAAAAGAATGAAGCTCCTAATTGATGTATCAAAAGCATTATGAAGCCAAAGATTATTTTACCCATGGTTTTATTGATTTATTTATTTTTAAACCTTTATTTTACTTTTAACTTTTACAGAGTTTTGTTGTTCACAGACATGCATGTTCTCAGATTAGTCACATGTATATCCCCCCCTTCCCTCCCCTCCCGACCATCACACAGCACCCCTGAAGGATCCCCTTTTCTCACAGAGCAATGACTAGAGCTATTTTCTTCACTTATGATAGTACAGGCCTTCATGCTACTTCCTTTACGCCTCTCACCCACTGTTCCTTCCCCACAATGTCCATATGTCCACTGTCCATGTCTGTCTTTCTGTCGCTTCACTGCATGTGCCATCATCACCATCCTACTAGATTCCATATATATGTGTTAATATACTGTATTTGTCCTTCTCTTTCTGACTGACTTCACTTTTTAGGATACGTTCTAGATCCAGCCACCTCATTAGGGTTGATTCTTCTGCATTTCTCTTTACAGCTGTATAGTATTCCATTGTATATATGTACCAGAGCTTTTGGATCCATTCGTTCGTTGATGGGCATCTAGGTTCCTTCCATGTTCTAGCTATTGTATAGAGAGCTGCAATGAACATTGGGGTACAGGTGCTTCTTTCAGTTTTGATTTCATCAGGATATAGGCCTAATAGTGGGATTGCTGGGTCATAGGGTGCTTCTATTTTTAGTTTTTGAAGGAATCTCCAGACTGTCTTCCATAGAGGCTGTATCAATTTACACTCCCACCAGCAATGCAGGAGTGTTCCCTTTTCTCCGCAGCCTCTCCAGCATTTATTGTCTGTCGATTTGTGGATGATGGCCATTCTGACGGGTGTGAGGTGATATCTCATTGTAGTTTTGATTTGCATTTCTCTAATTATTAGTGAAGTTGAGCATCGTTTCATGTGTTTTTGGGCCATCTGTATGTCATCATTGGAGAGGTGTCTGTTTAGGTCCTTTTCCCATTTTTTGATTGGGTTGTTCGTTTTTCCAGTGCTGAGTTGTCTGAGTTGCTTGTAGATTTTGGAGATTAATTCTTTGTCTGTTGTTTCATTTGCTATGATTTTCTCCCACTCTGTGGGCTGTCTGTTCAGCTTTTTTGTAATTTCTTTTGCTGTACAAAAGCTTTTAAGTTTCATGAGGTCCCACATGTTCATTTGTCTTTTTAGTTCCACTATTCTAGTAGGTGGGTCAGAGAAGATCTTGCTTTGATTGATGTCCTTGAGGGTTTTGCCTATATTCTCCTCTAAGAGTTTGATGGTTTCTGGCCTTACATTTAAGTCTTTAATCCATTTTGAGTTGATCTTTGTGTATGGTGTCAAGGTATGTTCCAACTTCATTTTCTTGCATGTAGCTGTCCAATTTTCCCAGCACCATTTGTTGAAGAGGCTGTCTTTGTCCCATTTTATATGTTCGCCTCCTTTGTCAAAAATAAGGTACCCATAGGTGCGTGGCTTTATCTCTGGGTTCTCAATCTTGTTCCATTGGTCGATATTTCTGTTTTTGTGCCAGTACCATACTGTCTTGAGGACTGTTGCTTTGTAGTAGAGTCTGAAGTTGGGGAGGCTGATCCCCCCAGCTCCATTCTTCTTCCTGAGGATTGCTTTGGCTTTCGAGGTCTTTTGTGTTTCCATATGAACTGTGTTATTCGTTGGTCTAGTTCTGTGAAGAATGTTATTGGAAGTTTGATAGGGATCGCATTGAATCTATAGATGACATTTGGTAGTATGGTCATTTTCACAATATTGATTCTCCCGACCCAGGAACACGGAATATTTCTCCATCTGTTTAACTCTTCTTTAATGTCTCTCATGAGTGTCTTGTAATTTTCTGTGTACAGTTTTTCTGTCTCCCACCAGCAATGCAGGAGTGTTCCCTTTTCTCCGCAGCCTCTCCAGCATTTATTGTCTGTCGATTTGTGGATGATGGCCATTCTGACGGGTGTGAGGTGATATCTCATTGTAGTTTTGATTTGCATTTCTCTAATTATTAGTGAAGTTGAGCATCGTTTCATGTGTTTTTGGGCCATCTGTATGTCATCATTGGAGAGGTGTCTGTTTAGGTCCTTTTCCCATTTTTTGATTGGGTTGTTCGTTTTTCCAGTGCTGAGTTGTCTGAGTTGCTTGTAGATTTTGGAGATTAATTCTTTGTCTGTTGTTTCATTTGCTATGATTTTCTCCCACTCTGTGGGCTGTCTGTTCAGCTTTTTTGTAATTTCTTTTGCTGTACAAAAGCTTTTAAGTTTCATGAGGTCCCACATGTTCATTTGTCTTTTTAGTTCCACTATTCTAGTAGGTGGGTCAGAGAAGATCTTGCTTTGATTGATGTCCTTGAGGGTTTTGCCTATATTCTCCTCTAAGAGTTTGATGGTTTCTGGCCTTACATTTAAGTCTTTAATCCATTTTGAGTTGATCTTTGTGTATGGTGTCAAGGTATGTTCCAACTTCATTTTCTTGCATGTAGCTGTC
Organism: Tragulus kanchil; assembly: GCA_022376925.1. NCBI lineage: Eukaryota > Metazoa > Chordata > Mammalia > Artiodactyla > Tragulidae > Tragulus > Tragulus kanchil. Next base: position 19,122,448 of record JAIOJX010000029.1, on the reverse strand, counting down.
CAATTTTCCCAGCACCATTTGTTGAAGAGGCTGTCTTTGTCCCATTTTATATGTTCGCCTCCTTTGTCAAAATAAGGTACCCATAGGTGCGTGGCTTTATCTCTGGGTTCTCAATCTTGTTCCATTGGTCGATATTTCTGTTTTTGTGCCAGTACCATACTGTCTTGAGGACTGTTGCTTTGTAGTAGAGTCTGAAGTTGGGGAGGCTGATCCCCCCAGCTCCATTCTTCTTCCTGAGGATTGCTTTGGCTTTCGAGGTCTTTTGTGTTTCCATATGAACTGTGTTATTCGTTGGTCTAGTTCTGTGAAGAATGTTATTGGAAGTTTGATAGGGATCGCATTGAATCTATAGATGACATTTGGTAGTATGGTCATTTTCACAATATTGATTCTCCCGACCCAGGAACACGGAATATTTCTCCATCTGTTTAACTCTTCTTTAATGTCTCTCATGAGTGTCTTGTAATTTTCTGTGTACAGTTCTTTTGTTTCTTTGGGTAGGTTTATTCCTAGATATTTGATTCTTTTGGTTGCAATGGTGAAGGGGATTGCCTCTTTGATTTCAGTTTCTGATTTTTCATTGTTTGTGTATAGGAATGCCAGTGATTTCTGTATATTGATTTTGTATCCTGCGACTTTGCTGAATTCGCTGATTAACTCTAGTAGTTTTGTAATAGTGTCTTTGGGATTTTCTATGTAAAATATCATGTCATCTGCAAATAGAGAGAGTTTGACTTCTTCTTTTCCAATCTGGATTCCTTTGATTTCTTTCTCTTCTCTTATTGCTATTGCTAGAACTTCCAGGACTATGTTGAATAAGAGTGGTGAAAGTGGACACCCTTGTCTTGTTCCTGATCTTAGAGGGAATGCTTTGAGTTTTTCACCATTGAGGATAATGTTCGCTGTGGGCTTCTCATATATGGCTTTCACTATGTTAAGATAAGTTCCTTCTATGCCCATTTTTTGAAGAGTTTTTATCATAAATGGATGCTGTACTTTGTCTACCCATGGTTTTAGAACAAAGGAACACAGCTCACTAAATTACTGAAGAAGAAATTGTACATTTCTAGTGGTGTTGGGAGCTGTATTCCCAACACAAGTCAATACTTTTGAGACCCAAGTAAACTCGTTAAGACTAATTCCTCAGCCTTATTAAATTTGGGGAAAACTTGGACTCAGGGTTGTGAATCTTGTTCCATTGGTCGATATTTCTGTTTTTGTGCCAGTACCATACTGTCTTGAGGACTGTTGCTTTGTAGTAGAGTCTGAAGTTGGGGAGGCTGATCCCCCCAGCTCCATTCTTCTTCCTGAGGATTGCTTTGGCTTTCGAGGTCTTTTGTGTTTCCATATGAACTGTGTTATTCGTTGGTCTAGTTCTGTGAAGAATGTTATTGGAAGTTTGATAGGGATCGCATTGAATCTATAGATGACATTTGGTAGTATGGTCATTTTCACAATATTGATTCTCCCGACCCAGGAACACGGAATATTTCTCCATCTGTTTAACTCTTCTTTAATGTCTCTCATGAGTGTCTTGTAATTTTCTGTGTACAGTTCTTTTGTTTCTTTGGGTAGGTTTATTCCTAGATATTTGATTCTTTTGGTTGCAATGGTGAAGGGGATTGCCTCTTTGATTTCAGTTTCTGATTTTTCATTGTTTGTGTATAGGAATGCCAGTGATTTCTGTATATTGATTTTGTATCCTGCGACTTTGCTGAATTCGCTGATTAACTCTAGTAGTTTTGTAATAGTGTCTTTGGGATTTTCTATGTAAAATATCATGTCATCTGCAAATAGAGAGAGTTTGACTTCTTCTTTTCCAATCTGGATTCCTTTGATTTCTTTCTCTTCTCTTATTGCTATTGCTAGAACTTCCAGGACTATGTTGAATAAGAGTGGTGAAAGTGGACACCCTTGTCTTGTTCCTGATCTTAGAGGGAATGCTTTGAGTTTTTCACCATTGAGGATAATGTTCGCTGTGGGCTTCTCATATATGGCTTTCACTATGTTAAGATAAGTTCCTTCTATGCCCATTTTTTGAAGAGTTTTTATCATAAATGGATGCTGTACTTTGTCTACCCATGGTTTTAGAACAAAGGAACACAGCTCACTAAATTACTGAAGAAGAAATTGTACATTTCTAGTGGTGTTGGGAGCTGTATTCCCAACACAAGTCAATACTTTTGAGACCCAAGTAAACTCGTTAAGACTAATTCCTCAGCCTTATTAAATTTGGGGAAAACTTGGACTCAGGGTTGTGAAAAGTTTCAATGTTAGACCTCTGGAAACCAGAAAGTTTCATGTAACAAGAGCTGGACTCACCTGACTTCTAACCTGGTCTCTTGGGAACAGCAAATCAGAAGGAAAATTTTCCCATTTTATGCAGCAAGTTCCCATGGGGAAAGTGTGCTCGGAGGTTGGAGTAACAATGGAAAATATGTTAACAAGCAGATGTAAGGACCAGATACAGTGAATATTCAGAGCTATAAATGTCTCCACTGCTACGGTGAGTAATTTCAGCCTTGAGCTACAGAAGGTATGTTTTTTGTACTTGGATTCCTAAGTCTGGTCCAGAAACCCATGCTTTACTTCTTTCTTCTTTCTCTTCTGTAGAGAGAGCTTCTGTCTGCACCATCAACCATCCAGGGAGGCACGGGACTTCCACACAGAAACCCTCATCTCAGTCTTCCATCCAAGTGAGTCCAGGAGCCCCACAGACACTGCAGGAGAAAGTCAGAGGGAATGAAGCTCCAAAACGTTTACCTGAGGTCAGGTGAAAAACCAAAGAGCTGACCCAGAGCTGAGAGATCTCCAAGTTTATTTGATTGATTGGCATTGATTTATAATCCATTTATGTATTATGTTAAATAGAGAAGTGTCTATTGGATTCATTAATTCAAGGACTATTGTTGTTGCCAGTTAAGTTCGGGAATGAAGATTTAGTTGAATGAGTCAAGAAGAATTGGAGGTTTGCTGTTGTCAGTAAAATTTGATTATTTCCAAGAGATTTGCAGTTTAGGGGAGTAGGAAAATAGACTATCAGGTATGGAGAGATGTGCAGTGAAGTGATGTCATTTTATGACTTTACTTTTAATATTTAAAATGAGGTATGTTTGAGCAGACTCTGCATTCATTAGGAAGATCCAGGTCAATAGAAATAGCTACTGTCTGGTAACTACCATTCTTGAGATACACTTCTTATAGGATCTTTTCTCACAGAGTATTCACTTGAAAATATTGCATCTAACTGTATCTTTTTTATGTTTTGTTTTTGTTTTAACTTTTGCAATGTTGTGTTGGTTTCTGCCATACAACAATGTGAATCAGCCACAGCTGTATATACATCCCCTCCCTCTCGCGCTTCCCATATGACCCAGAGACCCCAATTGGGCATATACCCCAAGAAAACTATAATTGAAAAAGATGCACATACCCCAACGTTCATAGCAGCACTATATAGAATAGCCAGGACACGGAAGCAACCTAGATGTCCATCGACAGATGAATGGATAATGAAGCTGTGGTACATTTACACAGGGGAATATTCCTCAGCCATAAAAAAGAATGAAAATATTGCATTTAATACGCAAATGGTCATATGGCAACCAGCTTTACTTCACAGTCATTTTACTACCCAGGAGACTGAATATATTTGGGAATTTATGAGCCATTTACTTTCTCTGCTGAAAATTGTCTTTGCATGTTCTTTGTTTTATATACTGGCTCTAGAGTGTTGTTATTTTTTTGTTTCTTTTTTTTCCTTTTTTGTTGTTGCATAATTTCCTTTTTAGTCTATTTCATCTATGATTGTGAGATAAAAGCCCAGGAACTGTACTCCAACAGGCAGAAGACGGGGAGAATGTGATGTATTTTAAATACATTAATAAGTCTTCTTGGTAATAATAGAATTGCATGCAACCATTTTCTCCCCGTTGGTAGTTCAGATATATTTTTTCTTACTGCTGCCTTTTTGCCTTTAGTAGATCTAATTTTAAAATATCAAGCATGTGCTGCCACCTTATGGAACATATGATTTTTGCATTCAACAGAGGTCACAACCTTCTCATAAATGATGTTTATACTGGCTGAAATTATGATTTTAGTTACTACTTCCTGTGTGTGTGTCTGTGTGTGTGTGTCTGTGTGTGTGTGTGTGTGTGTGTGTGTTAGTCTCTCAGTCATGTTTGACTCTTTGCTACTCCATGGATCGTAGCCTGCCAGGCTCCTCTGATCATGAAATTCTCCTGGCAAGAATACTGGAGTGAACTATCATTCCATTTTCCAAGGAATTTTTCCAACCCAAGGGTCCAACCCAGGTTTTCCACATCGCAGGCAAATTCTTTACCGCCTGAGCCACAGGGAAGCCCACTGCTTCTCATACTATTTTATTTTAATTATATTTCATTTGTTTGGTTTTCGTTTATTTCAGTTATTTCAGTATAAGTGTGATTGCGGTTACTTTATATTTTTCTTTCAGAATTTCATCTTATTCTATAATTCAAATTTGTTTAGCCAAGATATTTCCAATGCACTTCAGCCAGGTTTTATTCCCCATTCTGCTCTTTTTATTTTATAAATTCCATTTTCTAAAAATGTGTTTCCTTGTGTATGTGCGCACTGACGAAATGAAAGAGTGAACGATGTGGGATGAGGCCCCTGCCCATCTGGAGCTCACATTTTAATGGAGAAAGAAGATATGGTCCCTTGAGTCTGAACACCTTGCTGCCTGCTCTTTCTGCAACCTGCCTCTACTGTGGAGCTCTTTATTTGCATTGCCTTTCCCTCAGCAGGAAACTTGTCTTAAAAAAAAAAACTATACCTGAAATGATGGCAATTGATTAGCCACATTTTCGACTGTGAGAAGAACATGCCTTACTGTGATGTATTTTAAATACATTAATAAGTCCCAGGAACTGTACTCCAACAGGCAGAAGACGGGGAGAATGTGATGTATTTTAAATACATTAATAAGTCTTCTTGGTAATAATAGAATTGCATGCAACCATTTTCTCCCCGTTGGTAGTTCAGATATATTTTTTCTTACTGCTGCCTTTTTGCCTTTAGTAGATCTAATTTTAAAATATCAAGCATGTGCTGCCACCTTATGGAACATATGATTTTTGCATTCAACAGAGGTCACAACCTTCTCATAAATGATGTTTATACTGGCTGAAATTATGATTTTAGTTACTACTTCCTGTGTGTGTGTCTGTGTGTGTGTGTCTGTGTGTGTGTGTGTGTGTGTGTTAGTCTCTCAGTCATGTTTGACTCTTTGCTACTCCATGGATCGTAGCCTGCCAGGCTCCTCTGATCATGAAATTCTCCTGGCAAGAATACTGGAGTGAACTATCATTCCATTTTCCAAGGAATTTTTCCAACCCAAGGGTCCAACCCAGGTTTTCCACATCGCAGGCAAATTCTTTACCGCCTGAGCCACAGGGAAGCCCACTGCTTCTCATACTATTTTATTTTAATTATATTTCATTTGTTTGGTTTTCGTTTATTTCAGTTATTTCAGTATAAGTGTGATTGCGGTTACTTTATATTTTTCTTTCAGAATTTCATCTTATTCTATAATTCAAATTTGTTTAGCCAAGATATTTCCAATGCACTTCAGCCAGGTTTTATTCCCCATTCTGCTCTTTTTATTTTATAAATTCCATTTTCTAAAAATGTGTTTCCTTGTGTATGTGCGCACTGACGAAATGAAAGAGTGAACGATGTGGGATGAGGCCCCTGCCCATCTGGAGCTCACATTTTAATGGAGAAAGAAGATATGGTCCCTTGAGTCTGAACACCTTGCTGCCTGCTCTTTCTGCAACCTGCCTCTACTGTGGAGCTCTTTATTTGCATTGCCTTTCCCTCAGCAGGAAACTTGTCTTAAAAAAAAAAACTATACCTGAAATGATGGCAATTGATTAGCCACATTTTCGACTGTGAGAAGAACATGCCTTTTACATGTGAGCCGGCATGCATGCACATTTAACCCAAAAACACACATGTATCACATGCCAACAAACACACACACAGCTGAACAAAGTAAACTAAAATACAAAACTATGTGTAAGGCATTCTGAACCCCTTGTTAACAGTGCCTTCTACCCAACTACTAGAGGGAAAAACTGAGTGTTGAATAGATATTCCCATTCAGAGATGGCACAGGATTTTCATGGAATGGAAATTTCATACAAAAGTTACATATGTGTATTTTTGAATGAAACATATAAATCATAGAATTTCAACTACCGGCAATGCCAACCTTTGAGAAAATCAGTCATAGCATTTTGTCTATTCTGGCAGTCAAATTCACCCCATGGAACCAGACAATGAGACACAAATTTCAGAATTTCTTCTTCTGGGATTATCCAAGAAAATAGAACTGCAGTCTGTTATATTTGGTCTTTTTCTCCCCATGTACCTGATCACCATCTTTGGAAATCTGCTCATCATCCTGGCCGTCAGCTCAGACTCCCACCTCCACACCCCCATGTACTTCTTCCTCTCCAACCTGTCCTTTGTAGACATCTGTTTTGTTTCCACCACCATCCCAAAGATGCTGCATAACATACAGACAGAGCAGAAAGTTATAACCTATGAAGGCTGCATCACTCAGGTATACTTTTTCCTTCTCTTTGCTACCATGGAAATCTTCCTCCTGACTGTGATGGCCTATGACCGGTTTGTGGCCATCTGCCACCCCCTGCACTACACGGTCATCATGAATCCCCGGTTCTATGGGCTACTGCGATGCCTGGATTTTATAAAAATGTGTTTCCTTGTGTATGTGCGCACTGACGAAATGAAAGAGTGAACGATGTGGGATGAGGCCCCTGCCCATCTGGAGCTCACATTTTAATGGAGAAAGAAGATATGGTCCCTTGAGTCTGAACACCTTGCTGCCTGCTCTTTCTGCAACCTGCCTCTACTGTGGAGCTCTTTATTTGCATTGCCTTTCCCTCAGCAGGAAACTTGTCTTAAAAAAAAAAACTATACCTGAAATGATGGCAATTGATTAGCCACATTTTCGACTGTGAGAAGAACATGCCTTTTACATGTGAGCCGGCATGCATGCACATTTAACCCAAAAACACACATGTATCACATGCCAACAAACACACACACAGCTGAACAAAGTAAACTAAAATACAAAACTATGTGTAAGGCATTCTGAACCCCTTGTTAACAGTGCCTTCTACCCAACTACTAGAGGGAAAAACTGAGTGTTGAATAGATATTCCCATTCAGAGATGGCACAGGATTTTCATGGAATGGAAATTTCATACAAAAGTTACATATGTGTATTTTTGAATGAAACATATAAATCATAGAATTTCAACTACCGGCAATGCCAACCTTTGAGAAAATCAGTCATAGCATTTTGTCTATTCTGGCAGTCAAATTCACCCCATGGAACCAGACAATGAGACACAAATTTCAGAATTTCTTCTTCTGGGATTATCCAAGAAAATAGAACTGCAGTCTGTTATATTTGGTCTTTTTCTCCCCATGTACCTGATCACCATCTTTGGAAATCTGCTCATCATCCTGGCCGTCAGCTCAGACTCCCACCTCCACACCCCCATGTACTTCTTCCTCTCCAACCTGTCCTTTGTAGACATCTGTTTTGTTTCCACCACCATCCCAAAGATGCTGCATAACATACAGACAGAGCAGAAAGTTATAACCTATGAAGGCTGCATCACTCAGGTATACTTTTTCCTTCTCTTTGCTACCATGGAAATCTTCCTCCTGACTGTGATGGCCTATGACCGGTTTGTGGCCATCTGCCACCCCCTGCACTACACGGTCATCATGAATCCCCGGTTCTATGGGCTACTGGTGCTGATGTCCTGGATGATAAGTGTCCTGAATTCCTTGTTACAAAGCTTAATGGTGCTGTGGCTGTCTTTCTGTACAAACCTGGAAATCCCCCACTTTTTCTGTGAGATTACTCAGGTGGTCCACCTTGCCTGTTCTGACACCTTTCTTAGTGATCTTGTGCTGTATTTGGCATCTCTTCTGCTAGGCAGTGTTTCCCTCACTGGTATTCTTTACTCTTACTCTAAGATAGTTTCCTCCATCTGTAGAATCTCGTCAGCTCAAGGGAAGCATAAAGCATTTTCTTCCTGTGCATCTCACCTCTCAGTGGTCTCTTTATTTTATTGTACAGCTTTAGGAGTGTATCTTAGCTTTGGCACTACCCACAGCTCACACTCAAGTGCAACAGCCTCAGTGATGTACACTGTGGTCACACCCATGCTGAACCCCTTCATCTACAGTCTCAGAAACAAAGACATAAAGAGGGCTCTGAGAAGAACCATTGGGATGCCAGTTCTACAAAGATCAATCGTCATCCTGGGGCTGAAGAAGGATGCATAGTTATAGGGCTCAAAGCACAATACAGAAAGTGTTATTCCTTGATCAGATTGTTAAAGCAGAACTTGCTCCTCCTATTTATAACCTGGAATTTACATTTTCTTGAATGTAACTCCTGTACTCATTTTGAGGGACAAATTGTGTACAGGAGTTAACTTCTTTAACCTTCAAATCAATCTGATATACAGACAGTTTTCCGCTTTGCTCAAATGCATGCTTCCACAAAGTTTTTCCCAAACTTGAACCCAAAACATTTGAAAGATTTCAGTATCTTACATGGAACAACTGGATTTCTTAAATATTGTTGTTGCTGTTGTTAAGCCACTGAGTTCTGTCTGACTCTTTGCTACCCCATGGACTGTATCCCACCAGGCTCCTCTGTCCATGGGATTTCCCACATAAGAAGATTGGAGTGGGTTGCCATTTCCTTTTCTACAGGATTTCCCCAGATCAGCAATTGAACCTGTGTCTTGCATTGGCTGGTAGGTTCTTTACCGCTAATCCAACAGGGAAGCCCATTTCTTAAAATTATTTCTTCTCATATGACACATATCATACCAAGTAATTTTACCCTTGTTTTTCTGCATGAGTATATTACTTACATGGGGAAAACAAGCTAAATTTGGCACCTAAGACCACTTATGCAATTTCATAGTAGAAGGAAATAGTAAGCAGCTTGACACCCTGCCCACTCATGTGATTCAGTTCTATTCATGTTGGTTATTTTATAGATTAGGTATTGGTGCATAACAAATGATTCTGTGTGAAATGGGATGAATAATACCTTTGTCATCAGATGAATTTATATGCTGGGGAGCTATACTGATTTCTTTGTGCTGCGCATGTGTCTGCTGTCCCACTGTGGGAGTTTTTTTTTGTGTTTGTTTGCTTCGATTTGGGCCTCTTTTATTAGTTTTGTATTTATTTTTATTTATTTTTCGTCCATCTTTATTCTTTGGCCTGTGTGGGCCTCCCATTGCCGCGGCCTCTCTTGTTGCAGAGCACTGGCTCTGGGTGCATGCACTCCAGAGCATTTGCTTATAATTGGACACACCAGACCAGACTCTCTGCGGCAACATGGGATCTTCTTGGGCCAGGGATCGAACTGGTATCCCTTGCACTGCAAGGCGGACTCTTTACCCACTGGACTGCCAGGCAAGAGAAGCCCTTACTGTGTTTTTAAAGCTCATCCATGCTCTTCTGTCTTGAATCAATTTTTGCTCAGTTTATCATACTTTTATCTTCAGATTAAGTTTCTATTTACAGAAAAAATTAGCTTGTCATGTGAACTACATAAATTTAATAACATTATTTCTACATCAAAAATGGAACGTGGCTTTCTTTGCAGTTAGAACACATATCTCCAACCCTGTCAAGTGAGAACCTCCTGCCTAAGCTTGTAGATTCAACCCTTAGGTATGCACCATCAGATTTTTTTTCCCATTTAATTAAGTTACTGGAGTATAATTACACAGAACAAACTTCATAGAGTGTATGATTTGATGAATTAAAGGAATTATACAAAAATAAGATACTCTACTCTTGTATTCATTTGTGTATAACTGAACAGTGCACATAGCTTTAAATGCTTTTTCTGTAATTATGAAAAATGTAACCTCTCTGAGCCTCTGTCTCCTTATTTCTAGATAATGTAGGATACTAAACATAACTTAATAAAGATGCTATGAGAAATAAATGAAATAGATATGGAAAGTCAGAGCTGAGTCCAAAGAAAACACTCAAGAGTAAATGTTGTGTCTGTTTCTCTGTGTGTGTATTTGGCTACAGTTTTGGTTTCAAATCAGCACAATCCTATACGTGTGTGTACACACTCACAGACATAATTAGGATCCATCTTTTATACTGAAAGGAAAATTAAAAGAAAATTGGAGAGAATATAAATGAAAAGAAGGAACATTTCAATTAACATGAAATAAAAGAATGTAGAAATATAGACACAAAGATACAAATTATAATGAGAGATCTCAGTGTTCATTATGTGTCATGTTTACTGTTTTTATGTCAAAAGACATCACAGTCAAACAACATGTACAATTATGTAATGCGACGAGGAATTCTCTGTGTCAGCTAATGAGATGGAAGATCTTCAAATTGATTTAAACATTTTTTCTGTTTAGTGTGGGTTTTCAACATAAAATGCCCTAGTTAAAATAAGCTACTGAATGAATTGAGAAATTTAAACTCAGTTCTTTCAAACAAATTGTATTGAATAAGTATCTGTATTAGATTCCTATTGTTTTTATAAAACACCCTCAAACTAGTTGCTTAAACAAATATATGCACTAACAGCAAAATCCACAGCTATATATAGGTCAACTTCCTCTGGGAAAAAAAAAAAAACACCCTGAAAAACTAAAGATGTTTCTCCTACGCAACAAAAGATAATAAGACCACATCAGGATGGCAGAAGAAGGGCTTCTCTGGTGGCTCAGTGGTAAGGAATCCACCTGCCAATGCAGGAGACACGGGTTCGATCCCTGGTCGGGGAAGATCCCACATGCTTTGAAGGAACTAAGTTTGTCTGCCACAACTACTGAAGCCCACGTTCAGCAACTACTGAAGCCTGTGCGTCAGAGAATTTGGGCTTGCAACAAGAGAAACCACTGCAATAAGAAGCCAACCAACCTCAGCTAGAATGGAGCTCCTGCTGGAGACAACTAGAGAGAGCCTACACAGCAACCAATGACCCAGCACAGTCAAAAATAAGTAAATCATTAAAAAAAAAAAAAAAAAAAAAGATGGCAGAAGAAGAGGAGTCGTCTCCCTAAAAGTCCCACCTCTGGTATTGGTGATCCACAAATGGACAGGATCTCACACTTAATGGAGATTTTCACTGAAGCACAATAGGTGTATCCTTTACATCAGACCAAGCAGGCCAGCCCTTGGGACCTACCTGCATCACAGAGATAGGTCTCCAGAATGTGGCTTTGAAAACCAATGAGACACGTCCAGGAGACCCCAAAATCAGTGGGAAAAAGGACATCTGAACTTATAGAAATCATGTGCATATTTACTCACTGCAGGAATTTGAAAAGCACCTACAACATACTAATATAGATTCATATTTCATTAAACCATCTGCTGAGGGCTGCAGAGACTTGAGTATACTATGCATTCAAAATGACATGCATTATGAATTTTTTCTTAAAAGATCTAAAACTCTCTACACCTGATGTGCACAGGTCCACAGCCTTGCTACCCACTAAGACTTAATGTCCACATCACCCAGGAGATTCTTGTGATTGTCGGAACGGGTGGACCCTCCAGGTTCAACTAAACCAGATGGGTTTGCTACACACACTGAAGTTGAGGGGATGCTGATCTAGAATAGATTTTCTCACTTTCTCATGTTGACAGCTGGGGCAGACAATTAATTTGTATTGGGTATTATAGGTGTTTAGGATCATTCCTTTTGACACTGACAAATATCCTTAGAGGAAAAATTATCTCTAGCTGAGATCCATAGGTCTACTGTTGAAAACTGGAAACCTCCTGACAGAATTCTCATTAAGGCTCTTTCCTTACTCGGTTTGAACCTATAGGCAGATCATTAGATTCCTTTAAATACATTTCTGCCATGGGGTATTGTGCTCATAATAAAACTACCTCATAGCATAAACTTTCTAGAAGTTAACTCAGACAATGCCTAAAAGACACTAACCTCGGGTTATTAGCATTAAAATATCTAAAGGTACTAAATGACGGCTTTTAACTTGTGATAAAGTACGAAATCCCTAGTTTTTGGACAAGTGTTTCAAGAAGCCAGAGATTGTGGGTGCCAAAATTACATTTCAGTTTTCCTCTTTATTGAAGAAAGAAATTTTCTGAGGAGAGCAAGGCTGTGTACCCTCCACAAAGCAATCTTTGAAGGATCAAAGAGACCTTATCCTTACAGTGTTAGACTTTGTAGCAATTATTAATTCAGGGTTGGGATAAAGCCATTGAGGTTAGATCTCTGAAAAGCAGGCAAGATCAAGGGCAAGCAGTAATAAAGAGTGGAACTACTTGAATGCTAACCTGATCTCTTGGGACCTCAGAATCATTAGAAAAACTGCCTTTCTGTTTACTCCACAGACCCAAAGAGAAATTTTGTTCCTATCTTTTGAATAACAGGAAAGAAATGTGCCTAATGAGCAGGCCTAGAGAGCTATTAATATCTCCCCTGCTGTAGTCCCTTAGTGCTCACATCCCGAAGCTGGTCAGAACACAGAGTTGCTTTTGGAGTCCTAAGCCTGAATCAGGGCTCAGTGCTTTACCACTCTCTGCAGGCTCGTCTGGTGACAGAACTTCAGTCCTCATCAACCACCCAAGGGGAAGTTCAGACTTCCACAAGAGAACTCACTGCCAGAGACACCAGCCAGGTGAGTCTGAAAGCACAGAAAGTACTCCAGGAAGGGTTTAGAACCAATGAAACCAGAATTTATCTGAAATTCCCCGAAAGCCCAATCAGCCTAGCCCAGAGATGAGAGATCACTATGTTTGTATTCTTGGTTCACTAATAATGTATAATTGATTTCATAAGGCTGTGTCTGTTTGAATCTACCATGAAAGTTGATAGGTAAGTAATGGGAATGGAAGTCCAATTTGATGGCATTGTAAAATAATTGAAATAAATAAAATGATTCTGGCAGAAATAAAAAATCTATATGTATAATATTTTTTTCTTCAGGAGAGGAGGAAAAGAGAGTATCATGTATACAGGACTGTGCAGCAAATTAAGGGTCTTTTTAAAAGTTTCTGAGATGGAGTATATTTGAGCATGTTCTATGTTCATTGAAAATATCCATATCAAGGAGTCAGATATTAAATGACGGCTTTTAACTTGTGATAAAGTACGAAATCCTAGTTTTTGGACAAGTGTTTCAAGAAGCCAGAGATTGTGGGTGCCAAAATTACATTTCAGTTTTCCTCTTTATTGAAGAAAGAAATTTTCTGAGGAGAGCAAGGCTGTGTACCCTCCACAAAGCAATCTTTGAAGGATCAAAGAGACCTTATCCTTACAGTGTTAGACTTTGTAGCAATTATTAATTCAGGGTTGGGATAAAGCCATTGAGGTTAGATCTCTGAAAAGCAGGCAAGATCAAGGGCAAGCAGTAATAAAGAGTGGAACTACTTGAATGCTAACCTGATCTCTTGGGACCTCAGAATCATTAGAAAAACTGCCTTTCTGTTTACTCCACAGACCCAAAGAGAAATTATGTTCCTATCTTTTTGAATAACAGGAAAGAAATGTGCCTAATGAGCAGGCCTAGAGAGCTATTAATATCTCCCCTGCTGTAGTCCCTTAGTGCTCACATCCCGAAGCTGGTCAGAACACAGAGTTGCTTTTGGAGTCCTAAGCCTGAATCAGGGCTCAGTGCTTTACCACTCTCTGCAGGCTCGTCTGGTGACAGAACTTCAGTCCTCATCAACCACCCAAGGGGAAGTTCAGACTTCCACAAGAGAACTCACTGCCAGAGACACCAGCCAGGTGAGTCTGAAAGCACAGAAAGTACTCCAGGAAGGGTTTAGAACCAATGAAACCAGAATTTATCTGAAATTCCCCGAAAGCCCAATCAGCCTAGCCCAGAGATGAGAGATCACTATGTTTGTATTCTTGGTTCACTAATAATGTATAATTGATTTCATAAGGCTGTGTCTGTTTGAATCTACCATGAAAGTTGATAGGTAAGTAATGGGAATGGAAGTCCAATTTGATGGCATTGTAAAATAATTGAAATAAATAAAATGATTCTGGCAGAAATAAAAAATCTATATGTATAATATTTTTTTCTTCAGGAGAGGAGGAAAAGAGAGTATCATGTATACAGGACTGTGCAGCAAATTAAGGGTCTTTTTTTAAAAAGTTTCTGAGATGGAGTATATTTGAGCATGTTCTATGTTCATTGAAAATATCCATATCAAGGAGTCAGATATTACCTTTCAACAGCAGTTTATGAGACATTGGTTTCACAGTATCTTCTCCCACAGTTCATATTCACATGAAAATGTTTATTTAATAAATCTGAAGAGCATGCTAGATACTTTTACTTTGCAGTCATTTCATTACATATCATGGCAGGGAGTTACACCTTTATTTTCTCTATTGTAAACTGAACATACAAGACTCTTTACACAGTTTATATACCAAGGTCTGAGATTTTAATTGTTGTCTTTTATCCTATATTTTTTATTTGGGGGACTGTATGAAAATGTGCACATTTTGTGTGGTCTATTTGTTAATTATGTCATGTTCTCCCATATTACAGCGTATACAAGAAAGTTTCTCTACATCCTTAGTAGAAATAAGAGCCTTTATATATATTGTGCTCTTATTTAATATCTATTCTTCTTTATTGGTAGCTTTTTGCTTTTTTGGTTATATTTGATTTTTAAAATAGTGATAATCTCCTTTCTTGTGGAAGACATGCTACTACTTTTAACTCACTATGGCCTCTTTTTTTGTAAGCATATTAGAATCTATTTACTTTTATACAGATTAAAAATTATAATTTTAGATACTGCTTTTTCCTGTTTTTCAAAAAGTATATTTTTATATATTTTCAAAAGGTATATTTTCACTTTAAGTTTTAATTATACATGTGTGGTGGTGTGATTAAATTTTTTTATTTTATTTAGTAAGTTGATCTGAGATTTTTATTAAATATCATTTAATACCATTGTCAAAATTCATTAATTTCCACCTGTCTTTTCCTTACTATTTCTCATCTCCTTAAAAATTTGCTATGCAAATGCACACATTTTGAAAACACAAAAATGAACAAAATATGAACTCTATTTTGGATCTTAAATCATAATGGGCAAGGCCATTACAATAAAATAAACCTATGAATGTGACACATTGTCCTCTGAGGCAAATCATATGTTAAATGGATGTATCTTCATGGTATCTGTGTGATTTTATGAACTATGGTGTGGAGAATCCTCTGCATGTAGGACAAGGAACAGAACCAAGCCCAAAGTGTACCCATCCAATGTGTCAAAAGAGAGATCAAAGGCAAAGCTCAGTGATAACACTGAAAATAATGTCACAAAGAAAAATAAGTCATCCAGGTCATCCACTGTTACATTGTGCTCAAATGAGTGTGTTGAAATAAGCATGGGTGAGTCCAGGAATAACAATTAAATAAATCAGGGGCATGATTTGGATACAGTGATGAGGCCAGTGGAGCAATAAAGTTTAGATCAGTGTGTAGTCCCTTGAGACTAAAGTTACATAGTGCCCACAGTGCTGCCTGGTCTCCCTACAACCTGGGTATACTGTTGGGTCCTAGTTCATTTTGTTTCTCTTTCATTAGCAGTTCTTCCCACTTTTAACTAGTGTTGCCTTTATTCTCAATTGAACGCTCAATGTTTTTGGTTGTGTATCAGACCTATATCTTTTTGTTGTGATTCAGCATGCTTGCTCACAAAAGTATAGAAAAATAAATGTATGCACATACACACACATTCACACACAATTGAACAGACTACCACGAAATAATTTTGAAGGGCTCCTAACTCTATATGATGCTCCGTGATTTTGTTGGTTCTGTTCTATTTAATTCTTATGAACCACAGTCTGAAACCCTAGTGGATCCCAATTTTAGAATGTGAAAAATATTCTTTTCTCATCTTCTACATATCTAGTTTACTTGATACTCTGAAGTCATGGGTTCCACATCTGTGAGTTCACCCAACTGCAGATCAAAAATATACCCAAAAATTCCAAAAAGCTCCAAAAGGAATAGCATGTATCTATCCTGCACCATTATTATATTCTATAGTCTCCAAGCTGTACATTACATTCTGGTGATTTATGTAACTGGAAACTTGTACATTTTGACTCCTTTCACCCGTTTGACTCCCCTCCCTCACATCTCTGGAAGCCACCATTCAGTTCTCTACTTCTATGAGTTGGTTTTCTTGTTTGTTTTTTTGGGGGATGGGGAACGTGGAGTTTATGCCAAGCCAATGTGTATCCTCTGCATGAGGATCATCTGTGTGATTTTATGAACTATGGTGTGGAGAATCCTCTGCATGTAGGACAAGGAACAGAACCAAGCCCAAAGTGTACCCATCCAATGTGTCAAAAGAGAGATCAAAGGCAAAGCTCAGTGATAACACTGAAAATAATGTCACAAAGAAAAATAAGTCATCCAGGTCATCCACTGTTACATTGTGCTCAAATGAGTGTGTTGAAATAAGCATGGGTGAGTCCAGGAATAACAATTAAATAAATCAGGGGCATGATTTGGATACAGTGATGAGGCCAGTGGAGCAATAAAGTTTAGATCAGTGTGTAGTCCCTTGAGACTAAAGTTACATAGTGCCCACAGTGCTGCCTGGTCTCCCTACAACCTGGGTATACTGTTGGGTCCTAGTTCATTTTGTTTCTCTTTCATTAGCAGTTCTTCCCACTTTTAACTAGTGTTGCCTTTATTCTCAATTGAACGCTCAATGTTTTTGGTTGTGTATCAGACCTATATCTTTTTGTTGTGATTCAGCATGCTTGCTCACAAAAGTATAGAAAAATAAATGTATGCACATACACACACATTCACACACAATTGAACAGACTACCACGAAATAATTTTGAAGGGCTCCTAACTCTATATGATGCTCCGTGATTTTGTTGGTTCTGTTCTATTTAATTCTTATGAACCACAGTCTGAAACCCTAGTGGATCCCAATTTTAGAATGTGAAAAATATTCTTTTCTCATCTTCTACATATCTAGTTTACTTGATACTCTGAAGTCATGGGTTCCACATCTGTGAGTTCACCCAACTGCAGATCAAAAATATACCCAAAAATTCCAAAAAGCTCCAAAAGGAATAGCATGTATCTATCCTGCACCATTATTATATTCTATAGTCTCCAAGCTGTACATTACATTCTGGTGATTTATGTAACTGGAAACTTGTACATTTTGACTCCTTTCACCCGTTTGACTCCCCTCCCTCACATCTCTGGAAGCCACCATTCAGTTCTCTACTTCTATGAGTTGGTTTTCTTGTTTGTTTTTTTGGGGGATGGGGAACGTGGAGTTTGAGGTAGTTCATTTAGATTCTACATAAAGGTGAGATAATGCAGCATTTGTCTTTCTCTCACTGGCTTGTTACACAGAAGAAAACACTCAAGAGTCATTCATGCTCTTACAGATAATATCATTTTATTCATTTTTAATGGCTAAATTTCAAAGGCACGATGAACCATTGTTGCATGCTTAGAACAAGTACACTTAATCATCTCATCCTAGGCACTTGGTTATTGGGAAGTTATGTGTCATTGATTCAGTCTCGTTAATAATTGGTCTCTTCACATTTTCTCTTTCAAAATGATTTAGTCTTAGCATTTATATTTTTCAGAAATTTACGTACTTTTCTAGATGGTCCAATTTTTTGGTATATAATTGTTCATAATAGTCTTTTTAAAACCTTTACATTTCTCTGGTATTAGTTGTAATATCTCTTCTTTCATTTCAGATTTTATTTGAGTCTTGGACATTTCCTCAGCCAGGCACAATCTTCCACAGACAATTTTTCATCTTTCTTCCTCTCTTACATGAAGTTGCTGCTCAAAAGTCACCTTGTTTTCAGGTCTTGCCTAAATACCCATAAAATAGATGAAGAACCATTCACTCTTTTCTTTACATTTCTTCATACCACTTTGACCCATCTGAAGTATTATATAATTTTACTATTTGCTTATATTTTTTCTCTATCACTAATTTTAGGAATTTTTGCTCTTCATCACCCTAACTTATGCCCTAGACAGTAAGCAAAACATGGTATGAGTAAAATTTACATGCCTGAAATTCATGAAGAACTTCTCATTTAAGACATAGGGCAAAAAAATTAAAATAAAATAAATAAAAAATAAAACATAGAGCACATAACCGTTTCAGAAAAAAAAAATGATTGAAACAAAAAAGTCATATCAGAGGTAGCACAGGAAATCCACTAAAAATTCGAATCCATACACAAAATGTTAAAATTAATTTTATGACTGCAAAATGCAACTTGTAGCAGTTCAAATATATGAATAATGCAAGTGTCTGTGAGTTATAGCAATATTACTTCCTTCTTTCCTGCAAGTCATCTTGACTACATGGAGCAAGGTAATGACACACAAATTTCAGAATTCCTCCTTCTGGGATTTTCAAAGGAACCACAACTGCAGTCTCTCATATTTGCACTTTTCCTCTCCATGTACCTGATCACTGTGTTTGGAAACCTGCTCATCATCCTGGCGTCAGCTCAGACCCCCACCTCCACACCCCTTGTACTTCTTCCTCTCCAACCTGTCCTTTGTAGACATCTGTTTCACCTCATCCTAGGTTATTGGGAAGTTATGTGTCATTGATTCAGTCTCGTTAATAATTGGTCTCTTCACATTTTCTCTTTCAAAATGATTTAGTCTTAGCATTTATATTTTTCAGAAATTTACGTACTTTTCTAGATGGTCCAATTTTTTGGTATATAATTGTTCATAATAGTCTTTTTAAAACCTTTACATTTCTCTGGTATTAGTTGTAATATCTCTTCTTTCATTTCAGATTTTATTTGAGTCTTGGACATTTCCTCAGCCAGGCACAATCTTCCACAGACAATTTTTCATCTTTCTTCCTCTCTTACATGAAGTTGCTGCTCAAAAGTCACCTTGTTTTCAGGTCTTGCCTAAATACCCATAAAATAGATGAAGAACCATTCACTCTTTTCTTTACATTTCTTCATACCACTTTGACCCATCTGAAGTATTATATAATTTTACTATTTGCTTATATTTTTTCTCTATCACTAATTTTAGGAATTTTTGCTCTTCATCACCCTAACTTATGCCCTAGACAGTAAGCAAAACATGGTATGAGTAAAATTTACATGCCTGAAATTCATGAAGAACTTCTCATTTAAGACATAGGGCAAAAAAATTAAAATAAAATAAATAAAAAATAAAACATAGAGCACATAACCGTTTCAGAAAAAAAAAATGATTGAAACAAAAAAGTCATATCAGAGGTAGCACAGGAAATCCACTAAAAATTCGAATCCATACACAAAATGTTAAAATTAATTTTATGACTGCAAAATGCAACTTGTAGCAGTTCAAATATATGAATAATGCAAGTGTCTGTGAGTTATAGCAATATTACTTCCTTCTTTCCTGCAAGTCATCTTGACTACATGGAGCAAGGTAATGACACACAAATTTCAGAATTCCTCCTTCTGGGATTTTCAAAGGAACCACAACTGCAGTCTCTCATATTTGCACTTTTCCTCTCCATGTACCTGATCACTGTGTTTGGAAACCTGCTCATCATCCTGGCCGTCAGCTCAGACCCCCACCTCCACACCCCCTTGTACTTCTTCCTCTCCAACCTGTCCTTTGTAGACATCTGTTTCACCTCCACCACCATCCCAAAGATGCTGTGGAACATCCAGACCCAGAGAAAAGTTATAACCTATGAAGGCTGCATCACACAAATTTATTTTTTCCTACTCTCAGCAGTGTTGGATATTTTTCTCCTGACGGTGATGGCCTATGACCGGTATGTGGCCATCTGCCACCCCCTGCACTACACGGTCATCATGAACCCAAGGCTCTGTGGACTACTGGTTCTCATGTCCTGGATCGTGTGCATCCTAAATTCCCTGTTACAAAGCTTAATGGTGTTTCACCTTTCCTTTTGCACAAATGTGGAAATCCCCCACTAATTTTGTGACCTCAGTCAGATGATCCAGCTTGCCTGTTCTGACAGATTTCTTAGTAACATAGTGATGTATTTGGCAAGTGTCCTGCTTGGTGGTGTTCCCCTGTCTGGTATCCTTTACTCTTACTCTAAGATAGTTTCCTCGATACGTGGAATCTCATCAGCTCAGGGGAAGTATAAAGCATTTTCTACCTGTGCATCTCACCTCTCAATTGTCTCCTTATATTTTTGCACAAGCCTAGGCGTGTACCTTAGCTCTGCAGCTACACACACTTCACACAGAAGTGCAGTAGCCTCAGTGATGTACACAGTGGTCACACCCATGTTGAACCCCTTCATCTACAGTCTAAGGAACAAAGACATAAAGGGAACTCTGAAAAGATTCTTGGTGATGGGAAGTCTTAAAAAGCCAGTAATTCTGGAACTGTGGACATTCCCATGACTGCAGGGCTCACAGTCTCAAACTCAGTAGCTCTGATTCTTTAATTGGATTGTGGAACTCTAATTTGCTTTCTAATTTATTTCCTGGAGCTTTCATTTTCTCAACTACTCGCATACAATTTGCTTACCTTATTTTTTTTTAATTTTGTTTATTTATTTTTACCTTACTAAGCTTTCTTCTTTCTACAAATATCTAATGATTTTCTCTTCTTTTCCTTTCTTCCTGCTTTTCCTACTTTCATACCAAACTTTGATATGAAAAATTAGAAATTCCCATTTAGGGGCTTCCCTGGTGATCCAGTGGGTAAGGACACCACCTTGCAGTGCAAGGGGCGCCGGTTTGATCCCTGGCCTGGGAAGATCCCACGTACCGGGGAGCGGCTGGACCGATGTGTCCAACTACCTAGACAGAGCTCTGGAGCACATGCACCCAGAGCCGGTGCGCTGCGACAACAGAGGCCACCACGATGGGAGGGCCACACGGGCCAAAGAACAAAAAAAAAAAGATGGATGAAAATAGATGAAAGACCAACAGAAGTGGCCCGCCCGTCCCCCTCCCCTCCTCCCCAACCAGTCTCCTCCCGTCCCCACCCCCACCCCACCCTCACCCCAAAAAAAGAAATTCCCATTTATCTCATGGAATTGTTTGCATTTGTTAAGAGCATTTTTTTCTCAAATGATAAATATCACCCCCGGTGATGTGCTTTATGTTTTACTAAAGAAAAGTTATGAAGTGCCACCACAATAGCAAAAAGAACTAAACTTGCCAAGTCACCTATTTTTATAACTCTAAAGGAGAGAAAAACTTTGAGTTTTTCACCTTTGTGTCCAACATTTCTTTGCATATCACTTCCTTAACAGGCTTTCCTGATAACCTACTTTCACATGCTAGTGTGCTTTACAAGTCACTGGGTTTTATTTTCCTAATTATGATTCTGTTTTATCAGGTTCTATGTTCACGTGGCCTACCATAGTCATTGGCAAGACAACATGTTGCAAAAGAGTCAGACACAAATTAGCTACTGAATAACAGCAACATATGATTCAGGGTCAGCAGTTTTGGTGCACAGACGTGCTTGTCCTTGCAAACTCTCTTGGGTATCTGAAAATGTACACTAGTGAAGCCACGTTTTAATACAGCTGTGTAAAAAAAGAAAATTTGAGTAATAGTGTAATCAGAAATGCTGCCTTCAAATGTGAGAATATGGTGAAGCATAAGAAGGACTAGATTATCATCTCTGCCTTCCATATCATTCACCTTGGTTTTTGTCTGTTTTATTTTGTTTTGTTTAATTTTATTGGGGTTAATTGATTTATAATGTCGTGTTAGTTTCAAGTGCATAGCAAGTGAAGCTTTTCCTACTTTCATACCAAACTTTGATATGAAAAATTAGAAATTCCCATTTAGGGGCTTCCCTGGTGATCCAGTGGGTAAGGACACCACCTTGCAGTGCAAGGGGCGCCGGTTTGATCCCTGGCCTGGGAAGATCCCACGTACCGGGGAGCGGCTGGACCGATGTGTCCAACTACCTAGACAGAGCTCTGGAGCACATGCACCCAGAGCCGGTGCGCTGCGACAACAGAGGCCACCACGATGGGAGGGCCACACGGGCCAAAGAACAAAAAAAAAAAGATGGATGAAAATAGATGAAAGACCAACAGAAGTGGCCCGCCCGTCCCCCTCCCCTCCTCCCCAACCAGTCTCCTCCCCGTCCCCACCCCCACCCCCACCCTCACCCCAAAAAAAGAAATTCCCATTTATCTCATGGAATTGTTTGCATTTGTTAAGAGCATTTTTTTCTCAAATGATAAATATCACCCCCGGTGATGTGCTTTATGTTTTACTAAAGAAAAGTTATGAAGTGCCACCACAATAGCAAAAAGAACTAAACTTGCCAAGTCACCTATTTTTATAACTCTAAAGGAGAGAAAAACTTTGAGTTTTTCACCTTTGTGTCCAACATTTCTTTGCATATCACTTCCTTAACAGGCTTTCCTGATAACCTACTTTCACATGCTAGTGTGCTTTACAAGTCACTGGGTTTTATTTTCCTAATTATGATTCTGTTTTATCAGGTTCTATGTTCACGTGGCCTACCATAGTCATTGGCAAGACAACATGTTGCAAAAGAGTCAGACACAAATTAGCTACTGAATAACAGCAACATATGATTCAGGGTCAGCAGTTTTGGTGCACAGACGTGCTTGTCCTTGCAAACTCTCTTGGGTATCTGAAAATGTACACTAGTGAAGCCACGTTTTAATACAGCTGTGTAAAAAAAGAAAAATTTGAGTAATAGTGTAATCAGAAATGCTGCCTTCAAATGTGAGAATATGGTGAAGCATAAGAAGGACTAGATTATCATCTCTGCCTTCCATATCATTCACCTTGGTTTTTGTCTGTTTTATTTTGTTTTGTTTAATTTTATTGGGGTTAATTGATTTATAATGTCGTGTTAGTTTCAAGTGCATAGCAAGTGAATCTCATACATATATATATATATATATATATATATATATACACATATATATATATACACATGAGATTTTATTCAAATATAGCATATATGTATGCTCTCTTTTTAGATTCTTTTCCCATATTGGCAACTATAGAGTGTTGGTAGTTTCCTGTGCTACAGATTGATTCTCACATTTGTTAGCAGGCTGAATAACCAGCCATCCTAAAATAAAGTGGTAAAACAGAGCATGCTGCTGTTGCTGCTGCTGCTTAGGCACTTCAGTCATGTCCAACTCTATGCAACACTATGCATCTCACCAGCCAGACTTCTCTGTCCTTGCAATTCTCCCAGCAAGCGTACTGGAGTAGGTTGCCATGCCGTCTCCAGGTAAACTTCCCACCCAAAGACTGAACCTGTTTTTCCTGCATTGCAGCAGATTCTTTACCACAGAGTCACCAGGTAAGCATAAACATAGCATATGTGTGATCAAATGAAATGGTGTGGTTTGGAGTTGTTCTGAGGTCTGCTATGTTTCTCATGAGTCTGGGATTAGCTGTCAGTCCTTATATAGTGTTTTTAAGCTTCATCCATGATCCTGTGCCTGGCTGTAGAGCTCTTCTGTCTGAAACCAAACTGTGTTCAGTTCATTTATTTCTATATCTAGGTTAGTCTAGTTTACAGGGGGAAAAAAGAATATTATTAAATGTTAATTGCCTTTGTTTATTCCACTCCTCATATAGCCTATATAAATCTCTTAATTTGACTAAAATCTTCCCTGATAGAAACTACATCACCCAATCACCAGTTCAGAATGGCTCAGCTACCTGTACTCTAGATGCAACCTCAGGCATGCATTATTGGATTTTTCCTAATTGTAAGCCACTTTTGAGATAAAGCTGATAAGAAGGACTAGAAATTTGAGTAATAGTGTAATCAGAAATGCTGCCTTCAAATGTGAGAATATGGTGAAGCATAAGAAGGACTAGATTATCATCTCTGCCTTCCATATCATTCACCTTGGTTTTTGTCTGTTTTATTTTGTTTTGTTTAATTTTATTGGGGTTAATTGATTTATAATGTCGTGTTAGTTTCAAGTGCATAGCAAGTGAATCTCATACATATATATATATATATATATATATATATATACACATATATATATACACATGAGATTTTATTCAAATATAGCATATATGTATGCTCTCTTTTTAGATTCTTTTCCCATATTGGCAACTATAGAGTGTTGGTAGTTTCCTGTGCTACAGATTGATTCTCACATTTGTTAGCAGGCTGAATAACCAGCCATCCTAAAATAAAGTGGTAAAACAGAGCATGCTGCTGTTGCTGCTGCTGCTTAGGCACTTCAGTCATGTCCAACTCTATGCAACACTATGCATCTCACCAGCCAGACTTCTCTGTCCTTGCAATTCTCCCAGCAAGCGTACTGGAGTAGGTTGCCATGCCGTCTCCAGGTAAACTTCCCACCCAAAGACTGAACCTGTTTTTCCTGCATTGCAGCAGATTCTTTACCACAGAGTCACCAGGTAAGCATAAACATAGCATATGTGTGATCAAATGAAATGGTGTGGTTTGGAGTTGTTCTGAGGTCTGCTATGTTTCTCATGAGTCTGGGATTAGCTGTCAGTCCTTATATAGTGTTTTTAAGCTTCATCCATGATCCTGTGCCTGGCTGTAGAGCTCTTCTGTCTGAAACCAAACTGTGTTCAGTTCATTTATTTCTATATCTAGGTTAGTCTAGTTTACAGGGGGAAAAAAGAATATTATTAAATGTTAATTGCCTTTGTTTATTCCACTCCTCATATAGCCTATATAAATCTCTTAATTTGACTAAAATCTTCCCTGATAGAAACTACATCACCCAATCACCAGTTCAGAATGGCTCAGCTACCTGTACTCTAGATGCAACCTCAGGCATGCATTATTGGATTTTTCCTTTTAACTAATTGAATAGAGTACAACATGCTATGTGTGCTAAGTCACTTCAGTAGTGTCCGAATCTTTACGACCACATGGACTGTAGCTCACCAAGCTCCTCTGTCCATGGGGTTCTAGAGGCAAGAATACTAGAGCATGTTGCCATTTTCCTCCTCCTCCTCCAGGGGATCTTCCACAGCCAAGTACTGAACTAGAATCTCTTGCATTTCCTTCATTGGCAGGCAGATTCTTTACCACTCACTCACCCACTTTGCCCCTGGGAAGTCAAAGCAATTATATTCTAATAGAAAAGAGTTATGCTTGATCTACTGTACCTATGTTCTATAAATAAAACAACAAAGCCTGGATGACAGCACACTTGTTTAAAACATAGTCTACTGGGCTTCCCCTGGTGGTCCAGTGGGTAGGGACACCGCCTTGCTGTGCAAGGGGCGCCGGTTCGATCCCTGGCCTGGGAAGATCCCACGTGCCGCAGAGCGGCCGGACCAATGTGTCCAATTACCAAGCCGGAGCTCTGGAGCACATGCACCCAGAGCCAGTGCTCTGCAACAACAGACGCCACCGCGATGGGAGGCCCACAGGAGCCAAAGAACAAAGACGGATGAAAATAGAGAAATGAAAGACCAATAGAAGTGGCCCGCCCGCTCCCCTCCCTCCCCAACCAGACCCCTGCCCAAAATAAATAAATAAATAAATCTTTAAAAAAACAAACAAACATAGTCTACTGAATACTTTAAGCCCACTTGTGAGAACTACTACTCAGAATAAAAGATTTCTTGCAAACTGTTATTGCTCATTGGCAATGCACCTGGTCACCAAAGAGCTCTGATGGAATGTACAATGAGATGAAACATGTTTTCATGCCTATTAAACAACATCAATTATGTAGCCCATGGATCAAGGAGAAAAATCATCTTCCAAGTCTTATTCTTTAAGGTATATGTTTTGTAAGGTTATAGCTGCCATGGGTAATTGTTTCTCTGTTGAATCTGGACAAAGCCAATCGAAAACCTTCTGGAAAGAAGTCACCATTCTAGATACCATTGATAACATTCATAATTCTTGATAAGAGGTCAAAATATCAAGCTTAACAGAAATTTGGCAGAAGTAGATTCCCACCACGATGGATGATTTTCAGAGGTTCAAGACTTCAGTGGAGAAGTAACTGCAGAGGTGGTAGAAATAGCAAGAGAGCTAGAATTAGAATGTGCTCTGTGATGACTTGGAGGGACAGGATGGGGGAGGATGGGAGACAGGGAACGATTCTTTACCACTCACTACACTTTGCCCCTGGGAAGTCAAAGCAATTATATTCTAATAGCAAAAGAGTTTTTTTGGCAGGCAGATTCTTTACCACTCACTCACCCACTTTGCCCCTGGGAAGTCAAAGCAATTATATTCTAATAGAAAAGAGTTATGCTTGATCTACTGTACCTATGTTCTATAAATAAAACAACAAAGCCTGGATGACAGCACACTTGTTTAAAACATAGTCTACTGGGCTTCCCCTGGTGGTCCAGTGGGTAGGGACACCGCCTTGCTGTGCAAGGGGCGCCGGTTCGATCCCTGGCCTGGGAAGATCCCACGTGCCGCAGAGCGGCCGGACCAATGTGTCCAATTACCAAGCCGGAGCTCTGGAGCACATGCACCCAGAGCCAGTGCTCTGCAACAACAGACGCCACCGCGATGGGAGGCCCACAGGAGCCAAAGAACAAAGACGGATGAAAATAGAGAAATGAAAGACCAATAGAAGTGGCCCGCCCGCTCCCCTCCCTCCCCAACCAGACCCCTGCCCAAAATAAATAAATAAATAAATCTTTAAAAAAACAAACAAACATAGTCTACTGAATACTTTAAGCCCACTTGTGAGAACTACTACTCAGAATAAAAGATTTCTTGCAAACTGTTATTGCTCATTGGCAATGCACCTGGTCACCAAAGAGCTCTGATGGAATGTACAATGAGATGAAACATGTTTTCATGCCTATTAAACAACATCAATTATGTAGCCCATGGATCAAGGAGAAAAATCATCTTCCAAGTCTTATTCTTTAAGGTATATGTTTTGTAAGGTTATAGCTGCCATGGGTAATTGTTTCTCTGTTGAATCTGGACAAAGCCAATCGAAAACCTTCTGGAAAGAAGTCACCATTCTAGATACCATTGATAACATTCATAATTCTTGATAAGAGGTCAAAATATCAAGCTTAACAGAAATTTGGCAGAAGTAGATTCCCACCACGATGGATGATTTTCAGAGGTTCAAGACTTCAGTGGAGAAGTAACTGCAGAGGTGGTAGAAATAGCAAGAGAGCTAGAATTAGAATGTGCTCTGTGATGACTTGGAGGGACAGGATGGGGGAGGATGGGAGACAGGGGTTGGATGTATAATTATTGTTGGTACACATTGTTGTATGACAGAAACCAGCATAGCATTGTAAAATTTAAAAACACAAAAATAAATAAATGAAGGAATCTGAAAAATAATGAATGTATGTATATGTATAACTGAATCACTTTGATGTATACTTGAAACTAACACAACATTGTAAGTCAAGGATAGTTCAATAAAATCTAAAAAAATAGAGCTTGAAGAAGTGACTGAGTTTCTGCTCATGATAATACTTTAATGGATGAGAAGTTGCTTCTTACATATGAACAAAGTGATTTCTTGTGATGGAATATACTCAAAAGTCTTCACCAAGAGTGAACCAGGATTTGAGAGTATTGAATCCACATTTGCATCAATTTCTATTGTAGATAAAATGCTATCAAACAGAACTGCATGCTTCAATGATACTGTTCATGAAAGGAAGAATCGGTCATGCCACAGCCACCCCCGCCTTCAGTAACTACCACCCAGATCAGTCGGGAGCCAGCAACATCAAAGCAAGACCCTCTCTTCTACCAGCAGAAAGATTATGACTTGTCGAAAGCTCAGTTGATGACAAGAACGTTTTACCAATAAAGTATTTTTAAATTAAGGTACATATACCCTATTTTAGACATAATACTAATGTACACTTAGTAGACTAAATTGTAAATGTAACTGTTATATGCCCTAGGAAACCCAAAATTAATGTGTCTCATTTCATTGTAATATTCTTTTTATTAAAGGCATCTGGAACAAAACCTACAGTATTTCCAAGGTTATAGCTGCCATGGGTAATTGTTTCTCTGTTGAATCTGGACAAAGCCAATCGAAAACCTTCTGGAAAGAAGTCACCATTCTAGATACCATTGATAACATTCATAATTCTTGATAAGAGGTCAAAATATCAAGCTTAACAGAAATTTGGCAGAAGTAGATTCCCACCACGATGGATGATTTTCAGAGGTTCAAGACTTCAGTGGAGAAGTAACTGCAGAGGTGGTAGAAATAGCAAGAGAGCTAGAATTAGAATGTGCTCTGTGATGACTTGGAGGGACAGGATGGGGGAGGATGGGAGACAGGGGTTGGATGTATAATTATTGTTGGTACACATTGTTGTATGACAGAAACCAGCATAGCATTGTAAAATTTAAAAACACAAAAATAAATAAATGAAGGAATCTGAAAAATAATGAATGTATGTATATGTATAACTGAATCACTTTGATGTATACTTGAAACTAACACAACATTGTAAGTCAAGGATAGTTCAATAAAATCTAAAAAAATAGAGCTTGAAGAAGTGACTGAGTTTCTGCTCATGATAATACTTTAATGGATGAGAAGTTGCTTCTTACATATGAACAAAGTGATTTCTTGTGATGGAATATACTCAAAAGTCTTCACCAAGAGTGAACCAGGATTTGAGAGTATTGAATCCACATTTGCATCAATTTCTATTGTAGATAAAATGCTATCAAACAGAACTGCATGCTTCAATGATACTGTTCATGAAAGGAAGAATCGGTCATGCCACAGCCACCCCCGCCTTCAGTAACTACCACCCAGATCAGTCGGGAGCCAGCAACATCAAAGCAAGACCCTCTCTTCTACCAGCAGAAAGATTATGACTTGTCGAAAGCTCAGTTGATGACAAGAACGTTTTACCAATAAAGTATTTTTAAATTAAGGTACATATACCCTATTTTAGACATAATACTAATGTACACTTAGTAGACTAAATTGTAAATGTAACTGTTATATGCCCTAGGAATCCAAAAAATTAATGTGTCTCATTTCATTGTAATATTCTTTTTATTAAAGGCATCTGGAACAAAACCTACAGTATTTCCAAGGTATGCCTGTATTAGATTCCAATCTAATTTGTTGCTGTTGTAACAAATGAGCACATTATTGACTTAAACAACTTTCTATTGTAACGTTCTGAAGGTCAGAAGTCTGAAATGGGTGTCATAGGGCTAAAATCAGCCCTACTGAAGGACTGGGTTCACACAGGAGAGAATCCATTTCCTTTCATAATGCAGTCTAGGGTCCACAAGTGCTCATTGACTAGAGCCCTTCTTCCATCTCCAAAGCCAGAAAAGCAGCAGTTTCAAATAGCTCTCTGATTTCAATTACTCTTCCTCTCTCTTCCACATTTAGAGGACCACTATAATTACAGTCATCTAACCTGGATAATCCAAGCTAATCTTATTTTAGGGAAAATGATGAGCAACTGTATTCCACTACATCATTCCCCTTGCTGTGTAAGCTACTATCTTCAAATGCCTTTGAAACATTTCTGGAAGCCCTTACTCTGCCTACTACAAGTCTTATTTGGGTTGCTTACTATTTGGTTTCATGCAAGACCTCTTGTATTTATTTTTTAATTTCTATCTTACACTGGAGCATAGTTGATTCACAGTGCTGTTAGTTGCAAGTTTATAGCAAATTGATTCAGTATACATATATATGAATCTATTCCTTTTCAAATTCTTTTCTCACTGAAGCTATTGCAGAATATTTAACAGCATCCCCTGAATTATATAGTCTTCATATTTTATATAGTTTAAATATAGTAGTGTTATATTTAAAAGATGCAAAATAGCACTGCTACATGTAAAACAATCAAAGACAGAATTTACTACAGCCTCTAGATTGAATGAAAACTTTTCTTTCGCCAGCAACATCAAAGCAAGACCCTCTCTTCTACCAGCAGAAAGATTATGACTTGTCGAAAGCTCAGTTGATGACAAGAACGTTTTACCAATAAAGTATTTTTAAATTAAGGTACATATACCCTATTTTAGACATAATACTAATGTACACTTAGTAGACTAAATTGTAAATGTAACTGTTATATGCCCTAGGAACCCAAAAAAATTAATGTGTCTCATTTCATTGTAATATTCTTTTTATTAAAGGCATCTGGAACAAAACCTACAGTATTTCCAAGGTATGCCTGTATTAGATTCCAATCTAATTTGTTGCTGTTGTAACAAATGAGCACATTATTGACTTAAACAACTTTCTATTGTAACGTTCTGAAGGTCAGAAGTCTGAAATGGGTGTCATAGGGCTAAAATCAGCCCTACTGAAGGACTGGGTTCACACAGGAGAGAATCCATTTCCTTTCATAATGCAGTCTAGGGTCCACAAGTGCTCATTGACTAGAGCCCTTCTTCCATCTCCAAAGCCAGAAAAGCAGCAGTTTCAAATAGCTCTCTGATTTCAATTACTCTTCCTCTCTCTTCCACATTTAGAGGACCACTATAATTACAGTCATCTAACCTGGATAATCCAAGCTAATCTTATTTTAGGGAAAATGATGAGCAACTGTATTCCACTACATCATTCCCCTTGCTGTGTAAGCTACTATCTTCAAATGCCTTTGAAACATTTCTGGAAGCCCTTACTCTGCCTACTACAAGTCTTATTTGGGTTGCTTACTATTTGGTTTCATGCAAGACCTCTTGTATTTATTTTTTAATTTCTATCTTACACTGGAGCATAGTTGATTCACAGTGCTGTTAGTTGCAAGTTTATAGCAAATTGATTCAGTATACATATATATGAATCTATTCCTTTTCAAATTCTTTTCTCACTGAAGCTATTGCAGAATATTTAACAGCATCCCCTGAATTATATAGTCTTCATATTTTATATAGTTTAAATATAGTAGTGTTATATTTAAAAGATGCAAAATAGCACTGCTACATGTAAAACAATCAAAGACAGAATTTACTACAGCCTCTAGATTGAATGAAAACTTTTCTTTCAAAATTGTATTTAGAAAGGAAACCTGTTGAAGGTTTAAAGCTACCTAATACTCATTTGAACATAGGAACACAGGCTTTCTACTTAAGTGTGATCCATAGATCAGAATCTGCAACGTCAGAGCTCCTGGATCCACTGGAGACTTGAGGAATCAGAATTTGCATGTGGACTACATATCTTAATGATTTGTATGCACAATGAAGTTGGAGGAGCACTGGTCTAGATGAGATTTTCTTACCTTTTTCTACAATGGAAAATGAAGTTTATAAAAGTATTACTTCATAGGTTGAACTTTTATAAGCAATTAAATCAAAGAATCCCTTTGGTATGCTAAGCTAGGTTAAGATGCATTAAGTCTAAATTAGCTCCTTTAATTAGTAAATATTTTATAATAAAGGGTTAATTATACCTGTAAGCTTGTGTCATCCTTGATATTCATAATTGTTTTTAAAAAATTATCATGAAGCCAAGGAATTTAATGACCCAATTTTTTTTATCTAAAGGCACAGTATTATCCACCTCCTTCAATGCTTTGAGGATCCAAAGGGTTAGCTAAGACAAATGTGTCAGTATTAAACTTCTGAGAAAACTTGAACTCAGGATTATGATGAAGTACTAGGTTTACAGCTCTTGAAGACAGGAGAGTTAATGTAGAAGGAGTAATAAAATCTGAATTTCCTGGCATATCACATTATCTCCTAGGATCAGAAAATCAGCTGGAAATTTTCCCTTCTGTCCAGAGGACTGTCCCAGAGGGAAATCAGGTGCTTAAAGGTTAGAGTAACAAGAAGGAAGCATTCTTAATGAGCAGATAAAAGAAATGCAGTCCCTCAGTGTGTACATTAGTCTTTCACAGAACAGAGTTGTTTGGACTCAAATCTTCCTGAGACCAGTGCTGGATCCCTTCCTGCTGACTTGTTGGGAGACAGAGCTTCCATCTCCATCATCAACCAGCCAGGGAGGAATTTGGACTTCCACACTGAGACCTACTTCTCACGGTTCCCATCAAGGTGAGCCTGAGATTTCAGTAGATACTACAAGAAAAAGTCAAACAGAATGGAAGCCTAAAGATGACCTGAGGTCACCCAAGAGCCAATGCAGCCTAATCCTGAGCCCAAAGATCACTGTGGTTATTTATTAGCTTGCTTAATAAATTAATGTATTTATTTATGAGGCTAAAGGAGAAGGAAACGAGCTCAGCAAAGCAACTGTCATTTGTGACACTTAAATGATAGTAGAATAGAAGCCCAATGATCTCTTTAATTAAGGGTAGCAGAGCAGCCTGGCAAGATATACAGTGAAACAATGACATTTCTCTTATTTTTGAAATAGGGCATAATTGACTTTGTTTCCATACTAACATGAAAGATCCAGACCAGGGGAAAGCCTCCAAATCCTTGCAGTTCCAATAAGTGAAGTGAAGATTTCACAATACCTTCTTTCACTCTGGATTTTCACATAGGGAAAACATTTATAGGTTAAATGTTGCATGTAAATAAATATTACTTTATAACTATTTCATTCCTTATGAGGGAGTATATTTTCATGGGTTAGTTAGCCATACACATTCTCTATTGCTAATTGGCTGAGTCCTTTGTTTTGGTAAAGAGGATCACAGCATTTTTATTTCTCATGTGACTGCTTTCTTTCAGAAGAAAAATTGCTATTTTTGTTACCAACCAGGTGATGGTACTTAGTTCTTTTCTGTATGTGTAGACATATTTGTGGTAAATGTATAATACTTTATAAATTGTGGAGTCAAGCCTATTAGTCAGTTTTATTGTGTCTTTCTTGTGCTTAGGATCAGAAAATCAGCTGGAAATTTTCCCTTCTGTCCAGAGGACTGTCCCAGAGGGAAATCAGGTGCTTAAAGGTTAGAGTAACAAGAAGGAAGCATTCTTAATGAGCAGATAAAAGAAATGCAGTCCCTCAGTGTGTACATTAGTCTTTCACAGAACAGAGTTGTTTGGACTCAAATCTTCCTGAGACCAGTGCTGGATCCCTTCCTGCTGACTTGTTGGGAGACAGAGCTTCCATCTCCATCATCAACCAGCCAGGGAGGAATTTGGACTTCCACACTGAGACCTACTTCTCACGGTTCCCATCAAGGTGAGCCTGAGATTTCAGTAGATACTACAAGAAAAAGTCAAACAGAATGGAAGCCTAAAGATGACCTGAGGTCACCCAAGAGCCAATGCAGCCTAATCCTGAGCCCAAAGATCACTGTGGTTATTTATTAGCTTGCTTAATAAATTAATGTATTTATTTATGAGGCTAAAGGAGAAGGAAACGAGCTCAGCAAAGCAACTGTCATTTGTGACACTTAAATGATAGTAGAATAGAAGCCCAATGATCTCTTTAATTAAGGGTAGCAGAGCAGCCTGGCAAGATATACAGTGAAACAATGACATTTCTCTTATTTTTGAAATAGGGCATAATTGACTTTGTTTCCATACTAACATGAAAGATCCAGACCAGGGAATGCCTCCAAATCCTTGCAGTTCCAATAAGTGAAGTGAAGATTTCACAATACCTTCTTTCACTCTGGATTTTCACATAGGGAAAACATTTATAGGTTAAATGTTGCATGTAAATAAATATTACTTTATAACTATTTCATTCCTTATGAGGGAGTATATTTTCATGGGTTAGTTAGCCATACACATTCTCTATTGCTAATTGGCTGAGTCCTTTGTTTTGGTAAAGAGGATCACAGCATTTTTATTTCTCATGTGACTGCTTTCTTTCAGAAGAAAAATTGCTATTTTTGTTACCAACCAGGTGATGGTACTTAGTTCTTTTCTGTATGTGTAGACATATTTGTGGTAAATGTATAATACTTTATAAATTGTGGAGTCAAGCCTATTAGTCAGTTTTATTGTGTCTTTCTTGTGCTTTTTTTCTTTTCTTACTAAAATGGCTATTATTCCAGTAGTTCTCACATGTGAATCTCTGTTTTAAATTAAAATGACTGTGAGAAGTGAACGTTCTGCATCCTTATGGACAATAAATCACTCTTTATACACATTTCCAACTGTTTTTCACATCTCTTTTATTCCTTTCTGCCTTTTTTTGGCATTTGGGAATTAGATGTAATTCTAAAGCTCACAATCCTTAGGCATTTGGAAGACAGTCAACAGAAGAAAGACCTATTTATTTTTTAACGTATACCTAGAGACAACCTATATTGAAGAACAAAATGGCAACACATTCCAGTATTCCTGCCTGGAAAATTTCATGGATGGAGAAACCTGATGAGCTACTGTCCATGGGGTCTCAAATATATATAAATACAGGGCTTCCCCGATGACTCAGTGATGAGGAATCTGCCTGCAATGCAGGAGCCCCAGCTTCCATCCCTGGGTTGGGAAGATCCTCTTGGAAGAGGGCATGGCAGTCCGCTCCAGTATTCTTGCCTGGAGAATTCCGTGGACGGAGGAGCCGGAAGGACTGCAGTCCATAGAGTCAGGCAGAATTGGACATGACTGAAGTCACTAAGGAGCAGCAGGGACAACATATATCACGATAAACATGCTTGAACTCATATATCTATAGATAAAATGAAGCTATAACTCAGATACTGCCCTTCCACTTGAAAGGTTTTTGTTTTTATGCCCAAGCTTTTTATACTTTAGTCTTCAATTAGTGGCCTATGTTGATGTTATTAAATTATTACCATTTTATATCTTTATATATATTAGATAAAATTTTCATTCAATTTTGCTACAAACAGTTATTTTTAAACCACTATATTGAACCTAATTCATTCTTACTGACAGTTTTTTCATAAGTAGTTGTGCTCATTTGTGTCCAACTCTTTGTGAGCCTGTTGACTGTAGCCTGCTAGGCTTCTCTGTCCAAGGGATTCTTTGGGTAATAATACTGGCGGGGGTTACCATGCCCTTCTCAATGTAATCTTCCCTACCCAGGGGTTGAACCTGTGTCTCCTGCAGTTCTCCGGCACTGCAGGCAGATTCTTTACTGCTCAGCCATTAGGGTTATCAGTTTCATTTAAGCTTCTCTCTATATTCTGCATACTTGCCTATTCATACCCTTTCCCATGAATGCATGGATAGAATCCCATATAGATAATAGACACTCTTTCTGTTTGTTTCATTCTTTCAGAGGCTGCCTAATATGTCACCGTGAGGCAAAAAGCAACACAAAATCTGTAAAACAATTATCCTCCAATTAAGATGTATTTCTGGGTGAAGGGGAAGGCAATGAAATCTCATACCTGCTTCTACAGTTATAGTGATGTAACATGTCATGTGCCTGTAGAAAACTCGGTTGTACCTTCATGATGGCAGCAGAGTGAAGAGAATCATAGTATTGTTATGAAAACAGTTTTGATGTCACAGAATTTCTCCTTAAAGGTCTCAGAGACCCTTTGAGAACATTGGATTGTGTCATCAGTAGATAAGTATAACCACAAACTATATAAAGTTATTTTCATTGATTTTTAAAAACTATTGTCATGATGGGACTCTGCTACTCATAATTTTGAGGGTCTTTAGTAATCTGTGTTATTCAAAGCTGCTATTATAACAAGGTTACAAAAATACAGTGGGATTGTGACGTTCCAACTGTGGTTCTAACCAGGAGCAACTCTTTTCCCAGGAGACACTGAGCAGTGTTTGGAAAATTATCTGTCTGTCACATTGAAAAAGTGTAGATGGAAATCGGGGATGCTCTAGACATCCTACAAAGCACAGGACACATCCCACCACAGATGACAGTCTGCCCTAGAATGTCAACAGTGCTGAGACAGAGAAACCTTGAGTTTAACAACTTCTGTATTATCAGAATCTATACCTTTCTTCAGGCTGCTTCCACAGTCTTGTAACGTTTTACATTTCTGCCAGAAACATTGGTGCACTCCTTTGCAACCTGTTTAGAAGTTCCAATCTCGATCAATGCTACAGCTCGTTAACATTTTTGTGAAAGAGATATTTGTTGTTTTCCAAACTATTCCTGAGTTTGATCAAAGACTCATATATTTGATCACCATTTTGATTTACCTATTATTATTTTATGCCTGTATAATATATACCTATTATTCTACAAGTATCATCTCCTCAAATGATTTTTTTTTAGTTTTTTGCTTCTCAAGTGCTTTTTGGAGGGTGATTTGGCCATTAAAATATTTGGCGTTGTGTTTAGTTAAATGTGTCTATCTTATTACTTCTGAGTTTCTTTCCTTAGTTAAAATAGCTGGCCCTCCTGCTATATAAAAATGGATAACCAATGGACCTATTATATAGCACAGAGGACTCTTTATCAATGTTACGTGGCAGCCTGGATGTCTGGGGAGTTTCAGGGAGAATGAAAACATGTATGTGTACAGCTGAGTCCCTTCACGGTTCGCCTGGAACTATCACAACATTGTTAATAGCTTATACTCTTGATACAAAATTAAAAGTTCAAAAGGTAAAAAAAGATAATTTCCCCCTATAGGTTTTATGTGTGATTTTCCAGATGTTCATCTGAAAATGTTGGTTCCTTTTACAGCAAATATGTAATCCTTTTGATTCATTGCAATATGACCGAGGATGGAAATGAGCTTAGTTTTCTTCCAAGTAGATATCTTTATTTTGCCAGATTTCATTCGACAATCTAATATGATCGGGATAGCCAATCATATTGAAATCCAACTTTGACTTATTAAATATACACACATACTGAGACCTGATTGGTTAATTCATTCAAAAAACAACAATTAAGCACTTGCCATATGCCAAAATTTCTGGGAACATTATATATCATATTCTTTTAAGTTTATGTCTTTTTTCACTTTAATTATCAATCCATGTTGAAGTCACAAAATTATCATATATTTTATTTCAGTTAGTTTTTGATGCATCATTTAATTATGCTAAATATAGTTCCTTGGAAACCACTCTGTATAACACGTTTTATCCTCCCTGTGATTCTTTTTATTTCGTAACTTCACATTTATTTAAATTTGTAGTAGATGCGCCTATATACACAGCTTCCCCAGTGACTCAGTGGTAAAGAGTCCACCTGCATTGCAGGAAACACACAGAGACACGGGTTTGATCCCTGGATCAGGAAGATCCCCTGGAGGAGGAAATGTCAGCCCACTCCAGTATTCTTGCTTGAAAAATCCATGGACAAATAACCTGGACTGCTACGCTCCATAGGAGCACAAAGAGTCAGATACAACTGGGCAGCTGAGCACAGCACACATAGTAACAGCACTTGAAAATACAAAGGTAAACAAGACAGTGGAAACCCTGCTTGCTTGGATCATGCATTCTAATGCTGAAGTCAGAGTACAAGGGACTAAATATATCTGACATAATGTGATCAGGCTTAAATCATATAAAGTTTTTCAGTTATTAAAAGGATGAAACTGTCCTGGTATCTATACGATCTTACAGACAATTAATCAGGGGATGTCTTTGCAGGTTAGATAAAGACTGGTAAGGAAGTATGCCACTGGATTTATCAAAGTGGAATCAAACCCCAAAGTAGAAGAAGAACAAAGATACCACATAAGAAAACTGAGAAAAGGGCTTGTCTAATCTTCTATTCAATCATATAAAGCCCAACCGGTCAAACAAATACAGGAAAGGCACAAGAAAAAACAAATCTTCTGTTTGATATTAACAATAATCAATGCACACTATACTTTGTAGATTTCCTTTTGTAAATTATTGTTTTATTTTCTTTGATCACACTTGGGGCATTCAGTCTTTAAGGTGTTTCATGCCAAAAATGTATCACTACTTTTATCTTTAAGGCAAATTTTTTTTCTCTCTCATTATTTTTGCTTAGCATCAAATGGAGTTAATCAGGGTTGGAAGGCTGCCAAAATCCAATGGAGTTTGGTCTTCCTCAAAGTCTCTCAGGGAACACCTGAGCTTGTTAGATAATTTTCTTTCTCAGGTCCATTTCTGTCCTTCTCTCTGTTTATAAAATGAGATGGTTTATGTTTATTTAAATATGAAGCAGAAAAAATGAATACACCACTATTAGGCCCCAAGTTTATTTGTCCATGAAAAAATGGACACACCAATATGGAGTCCATTTATTTGTCTGTGGGAGACTTAATTTAGGAATTTCTGAGTACCATTTTTAAATTCCGTAGAGAAAGAATACTTGATCTGGACATCATGAGTTGTATCTGCTCAGTCTAAACAGTGAGACAATGTGGGAGGGAGTGAAAAGGACATGCAAATAGCACTGATGAGGAGGCCTGGGGTGTGGGTGTGTGTGTGTGCATGCACACATGTGTGTGTGCCTTGTGAACTGAAAACAGTCAGAGTAGGAGTACCTGGAATAATATATTCCAAATTCTCAATACAGGGGTCACAACTCAATCCAGTGACCTACTAAGGAAGGGATCATCTTCCATTGACTGATGCCTTTGCAATGAAAGTAAGTTTAAGATTTGCATAGTCTGGACAATGGACTCCCTGTATCTTGAAGTTTGAGCACCAACAGTCAGGCCATCTCTTTCACCAGCATCCTCTAACATCCTCTGTCATAGCTCTAGGGCTTACTCATTATCCTCCACATACAGGCTCTTTCTGAGCCTTGAGTTTCTGAGACAGATATCTTCCTCCAGGCCTTGCACTGGCTGTTGCTTCTGCCAGGCACATGCTTTTTCATACAGCCTTGAGTCTCTCTCTCATTCTTCTTTAAGGTGTTTGTTAAAGTGCCACTTTGTTCTCATCACCTGACTGAACTCACCCCCAAAACCACACCTTCTCTCCACTGCTACACATGCTTTCCTCTTCTTCATAGCATCTGGGCTATTAGACATTTTATGCTATTATATCTGTTTGACTGTATTTTCTCACTGCCATAAGTCAAAGATTGTAAAGACTTATTTTTAAGTATCCCAGTGTTCTAACTGTGTGTGGAACATGGTCTATATTCAATATATATTCTTCAAATGCATGAAATATATTCTCAAAAACAGTAGTGTATATTATACTTCAATAACAGGTTTACTGTGGGAAAGGAATTTCTCTAAACATGGAATAGGAATACTCTTAATGGGGACCAGACAAGGCATGTCCATGAAAAATGGACAGCAGAAAATGAATACACCACTATTAGGCCCCAAGTTTATTTGTCCATGAAAAAATGGACACACCAATATGGAGTCCATTTATTTGTCTGTGGGAGACTTAATTTAGGAATTTCTGAGTACCATTTTTAAATTCCGTAGAGAAAGAATACTTGATCTGGACATCATGAGTTGTATCTGCTCAGTCTAAACAGTGAGACAATGTGGGAGGGAGTGAAAAGGACATGCAAATAGCACTGATGAGGAGGCCTGGGGTGTGGGTGTGTGTGTGTGCATGCACACATGTGTGTGTGCCTTGTGAACTGAAAACAGTCAGAGTAGGAGTACCTGGAATAATATATTCCAAATTCTCAATACAGGGGTCACAACTCAATCCAGTGACCTACTAAGGAAGGGATCATCTTCCATTGACTGATGCCTTTGCAATGAAAGTAAGTTTAAGATTTGCATAGTCTGGACAATGGACTCCCTGTATCTTGAAGTTTGAGCACCAACAGTCAGGCCATCTCTTTCACCAGCATCCTCTAACATCCTCTGTCATAGCTCTAGGGCTTACTCATTATCCTCCACATACAGGCTCTTTCTGAGCCTTGAGTTTCTGAGACAGATATCTTCCTCCAGGCCTTGCACTGGCTGTTGCTTCTGCCAGGCACATGCTTTTTCATACAGCCTTGAGTCTCTCTCTCATTCTTCTTTAAGGTGTTTGTTAAAGTGCCACTTTGTTCTCATCACCTGACTGAACTCACCCCCAAAACCACACCTTCTCTCCACTGCTACACATGCTTTCCTCTTCTTCATAGCATCTGGGCTATTAGACATTTTATGCTATTATATCTGTTTGACTGTATTTTCTCACTGCCATAAGTCAAAGATTGTAAAGACTTATTTTTAAGTATCCCAGTGTTCTAACTGTGTGTGGAACATGGTCTATATTCAATATATATTCTTCAAATGCATGAAATATATTCTCAAAAACAGTAGTGTATATTATACTTCAATAACAGGTTTACTGTGGGAAAGGAATTTCTCTAAACATGGAATAGGAATACTCTTAATGGGGACCAGACAAGGCACCAAATATGGAATTAAAGTATTCATTCTACAATATAGACATAACATTTATTCTAGATTATTAAGGCTTGCTTATGTGAAAATTGATCTTTTTAATTTTTTCTGGTAGTGACCACCAACACATGAAACCAGCGAATGATACACAAATTGCAGAATTTATTCTTCTGGGATTCTCAGATAGACCAGAACTGCAGCCCCTCATATTTGCACTTTTCCT
The DNA here is from genome assembly GCA_022376925.1 of Tragulus kanchil. NCBI lineage: Eukaryota > Metazoa > Chordata > Mammalia > Artiodactyla > Tragulidae > Tragulus > Tragulus kanchil. The sequence goes on along the minus strand of JAIOJX010000029.1, from coordinate 19,082,006 downwards.
CTCCATGTACCTCATCACTGTGTTTGGGAACCTGCTCATCATCCTGGCCGTCAGCTCAGACCCCCACCTCCACACTCCCATGTACTTCTTCCTCTCCAACCTGTCCTTTGTAGACATCTGTTTCACCTCCACCACCGTCCCAAAGATGCTGTGGAACATCTACACCCAGAGCCAAGTCATAACCTATGAAGGCTGCATTGCTCAGATGTATTTTTTTGTAATCTTTGCAGTGTTGGACATCTTCCTCCTGACGGTGATGGCCTATGACCGCTTCGTGGCCATCTGTCACCCCCTGCACTACACAGTCATCATGAATCCCCGGCTCTGTGGACTGCTGGTTCTGATATCTTGGATCATGAGCATCCTGAATTCCTTGCTACAAAGTCTATTGGTGCTGGATCTGACCTTCTGTGGAGACTTAGAAATCCCTCAGTTTTTCTGTGAACTCAATCACTTGATCCAGCTTTCATGTTCTGACACCTTTCTGAATAGCATGATGATATACTTCACAGCGCTACTTCTGGCTGTCGGTCCCCTGACAGGAATCCTTTACTCTTACTCTAAGATAATTTCCTCCATATGTAGAATCATATCAGCTCAGGAGAAGTATAGAGCATTTTCCACATGTGCATCTCACCTCTCAATTGTCTCCTTATTTTATTGTACCAGCTTAGGCGTGTACCTCAGCTCTGCTGTTACCCACAGCCCTCACTCAAGTGCAACAGCCTCAGTGATGTACACGGTGGTCACACCCATGCTGAACCCTTTCATCTACAGCCTGAGGAACAAATCCAAAACAGTAGTTATATTATACTTCAAAAAAGTTTACTGTGGAAAGAATTTCTCTAACATGGAATAGAATACTTTTAAAGGGGGCCAGACAAGGCACCAAATATGGAATTAAAGTATTCATTCTACAATATAGACATAACATTTATTCTAGATTATTAAGGCTTGCTTATGTGAAAATTGATCTTTTTAATTTTTTCTGGTAGTGACCACCAACACATGAAACCAGCGAATGATACACAAATTGCAGAATTTATTCTTCTGGGATTCTCAGATAGACCAGAACTGCAGCCCCTCATATTTGCACTTTTCCTCTCCATGTACCTCATCACTGTGTTTGGGAACCTGCTCATCATCCTGGCCGTCAGCTCAGACCCCCACCTCCACACTCCCATGTACTTCTTCCTCTCCAACCTGTCCTTTGTAGACATCTGTTTCACCTCCACCACCGTCCCAAAGATGCTGTGGAACATCTACACCCAGAGCCAAGTCATAACCTATGAAGGCTGCATTGCTCAGATGTATTTTTTTGTAATCTTTGCAGTGTTGGACATCTTCCTCCTGACGGTGATGGCCTATGACCGCTTCGTGGCCATCTGTCACCCCCTGCACTACACAGTCATCATGAATCCCCGGCTCTGTGGACTGCTGGTTCTGATATCTTGGATCATGAGCATCCTGAATTCCTTGCTACAAAGTCTATTGGTGCTGGATCTGACCTTCTGTGGAGACTTAGAAATCCCTCAGTTTTTCTGTGAACTCAATCACTTGATCCAGCTTTCATGTTCTGACACCTTTCTGAATAGCATGATGATATACTTCACAGCGCTACTTCTGGCTGTCGGTCCCCTGACAGGAATCCTTTACTCTTACTCTAAGATAATTTCCTCCATATGTAGAATCATATCAGCTCAGGAGAAGTATAGAGCATTTTCCACATGTGCATCTCACCTCTCAATTGTCTCCTTATTTTATTGTACCAGCTTAGGCGTGTACCTCAGCTCTGCTGTTACCCACAGCCCTCACTCAAGTGCAACAGCCTCAGTGATGTACACGGTGGTCACACCCATGCTGAACCCTTTCATCTACAGCCTGAGGAACAAGGACATCAAGAGGGCTTTGAAAGCATTTTGGGGACAACAGCTCTAAATGGGATAATTGTCCCAAGTCTGAAGAAGTACTCTTGACAGCAGGACTAAGCACTAAGATGCCATGTGAAATAAATGAAATGAATATGTAAATTCAAAGTTAAGTCCAAAGCAGACACTCAAGAGTAACTGTCTGTTTCTGTGTGTGTGTGTGTTTGGCTACATTTTTGTTTCAAATAAGCATAATCCTACACATATATGTACACACTAACAGACATTATCAGGATCCATCTTTTATAGTCAAAAGAAAATTGAGAGAAAGCTGAAGAGAATAGAAATGAAAAGAATGACAAAGACATGACACATTTATTTTAGTTAACATGAAATAAAAGAATGTAGAATACAGACACAAAAAATTTAATTACAATGAGTGACCTCAATTTTCATAACAGGTCACATCTCTTGTTTTTATATCAAAAAACATCACAGTCAGACAACATGTACAATTATGTAATGCAATGAGGAATTCACTGTGTCAGCTAATGGGATGGACGATCTTCAAATGGATTTAATTTTTTTCTATGTAATGTAGGTTTTCAACATAAGATGTTCCAGTTAAGGTAAACTACTAAAGGAATTGAGAAATTTAAGCACAATTATTGCAAACAAATTTTATTGAATAAAATTCTGTATTAGATTCCTGTGGTTGTTGTAAAACACTCCCAAACTAGATGCTTAAAATAAACAAATATATGCTCTTAGAGCTCTGGGTATCAGGAGCTTAAGATAAATGAGTCTCATTACACTAATATAAAATGTCTGGAAAGATGGTTCAAGGTGGTAGCACAGTAAGATCCTATGCTCACCCCTATCCATGACCACACAAAATCCACAGATACATACAGATTAACTTCCTGTGAAAAAAATATGAAAACTAGATGAACATCCCCTACACCTCATAAGATAATCAGACCACATCAAGTTGGCAAAAGAAGAGAAGTGGTCTCTCTGAAAACCCCATCCCTGGCATTGGTGACCCACAAATGGATAGGATCTCACACTTAACAGAGATTTTCCCTGAGGGACAACAGGTGCGTGTCTTACATCACACCAGCCAGGCCAGCTCTTGGGACCTTACCTGTACCAGAGGTACAAGAATGCATCACTTTTCTAACGACTGAGACTTATGTCCAGGAGACCCCCAAGCCACTGGGGAGGTGAACATCTGCTCTTACAGAGTTCATGGACAGAATGACTCACCCCAGGACCCAGTAGCAAAGCAGGAGTTTGAAAAGCACCTAGAACATGCTAGCATAGATTCATATTTCACTAAAACATCTACTGGGGGTTGCAGGAACTTGAGATGCTTTCTGGGAACAGAGGCACTGGCAGGCATCATCCTTGTGCTCCTAATCCACCTGATTGACTCTGTTGCTAGCAGGTACCACTATTGCACTTTCACGAGTGAACAGAAGGACCTATCTCCAAGCTTTCTCTGCCTTATGTAGCCAGTGGGCCTGCGAGAACTTGCACTGCTCCAATGTCACACTAATACCAGAGAACTTGGACCTCACACAGTGTTCCATGTCCCTCGTATGACCAGTGGGCTTCCCACCCTTGCCCTCGCTAACACTTATTCCTTGACTTTTTGATAATAGCCACAGTAAAGTAGTATATGAACATTGTGGCTTTAATTTGCATTTGCCTAATAACTAGAGATATGGAACATCTTTTTTTTCTGATTTTTGGCCTCTTTTATTGGTCTTTCATTTATTCATTTTCATCCATTTTTGTTCTTTAGCCTGTGTGGGCCTCCCATTGCAGTGGCCTCTCCTATAGCAGAGCACCAGCTCTGGACGCCTATGCTCCAGAGCACTGGCTCATAATTGGACCCACCAGTCCAGCCACTCCATGGCATGTGGGCTCTTCCCATGCCAGTGATCGAACCAGTGTCCCTTGCAGTGCAAGGTGGACTCTTTACCCACTGGACCACCACGGAAGCCCATCTGTGTTGGCCAGGAGTATGTCTTCTCTGGAAAAAAATGTATTCACTTCTCTGATCATTTTATAATTGGGTTTAACTATGAATCACCAAACCCCATCCCTGGCATTGGTGACCCACAAATGGATAGGATCTCACACTTAACAGAGATTTTCCCTGAGGGACAACAGGTGCGTGTCTTACATCACACCAGCCAGGCCAGCTCTTGGGACCTTACCTGTACCAGAGGTACAAGAATGCATCACTTTTCTAACGACTGAGACTTATGTCCAGGAGACCCCCAAGCCACTGGGGAGGTGAACATCTGCTCTTACAGAGTTCATGGACAGAATGACTCACCCCAGGACCCAGTAGCAAAGCAGGAGTTTGAAAAGCACCTAGAACATGCTAGCATAGATTCATATTTCACTAAAACATCTACTGGGGGTTGCAGGAACTTGAGATGCTTTCTGGGAACAGAGGCACTGGCAGGCATCATCCTTGTGCTCCTAATCCACCTGATTGACTCTGTTGCTAGCAGGTACCACTATTGCACTTTCACGAGTGAACAGAAGGACCTATCTCCAAGCTTTCTCTGCCTTATGTAGCCAGTGGGCCTGCGAGAACTTGCACTGCTCCAATGTCACACTAATACCAGAGAACTTGGACCTCACACAGTGTTCCATGTCCCTCGTATGACCAGTGGGCTTCCCACCCTTGCCCTCGCTAACACTTATTCCTTGACTTTTTGATAATAGCCACAGTAAAGTAGTATATGAACATTGTGGCTTTAATTTGCATTTGCCTAATAACTAGAGATATGGAACATCTTTTTTTTCTGATTTTTGGCCTCTTTTATTGGTCTTTCATTTATTCATTTTCATCCATTTTTGTTCTTTAGCCTGTGTGGGCCTCCCATTGCAGTGGCCTCTCCTATAGCAGAGCACCAGCTCTGGACGCCTATGCTCCAGAGCACTGGCTCATAATTGGACCCACCAGTCCAGCCACTCCATGGCATGTGGGCTCTTCCCATGCCAGTGATCGAACCAGTGTCCCTTGCAGTGCAAGGTGGACTCTTTACCCACTGGACCACCACGGAAGCCCATCTGTGTTGGCCAGGAGTATGTCTTCTCTGGAAAAAAATGTATTCACTTCTCTGATCATTTTATAATTGGGTTTAACTATGATAATGTGTTGTGTTCTTTGTGTATTTTACTAATATTGCAACCCTCTGTTGGATATATCATTTGTAACTGCCTTCTCCCACTCAGTAGACTTCCTTTTTGTTCTGCTGATAGCTTTCTTCACTGGGCTAAATCTTTTGAGTTTGATGTAATTTCATTTGTTTATTTTCTTTTTTGTTTGTCTTTCCTGAGAAGACAAATCCAAAGAACATATTGCTAAGACCAATATCCAAAAGTGCATTATGTTTTCTTCTAGCAGTTTTGTGGTTTCAGGTCTCAGAGTTAGTTCTTTAATGTATTTTGATTTAACTTTTGTATACAGTGTGAGAAGGTATTGCAGTTTGATTCTTTTGCAAGTGGTTCTCCAGTTTTCCCAATACTACTTATTGAAGAGGTTATCTTTTCACTATTGCTATTGCCTACTTTGTTATAGATGAATTGACCATATAAATGTTGATTTATTTCTAATCTCTGTATTCTGTCCCATTGCCTCTATTCTATTTCTGAGCAAGTACCATACTGTTTTGGTTACTGAAGCTTTGTAATATGTGTTGATATCAGAGAGATGATACTTCCAACTTTGTTCTCTCTCAAGATTGCTCTGTCCATATAGTGTCCTTTGTTTTTCATACAGCTTTTAGAATTATTTGTTCTACTTCCACAAAAAAAGAAAAATGCCTTTGGAATTTTGATAGGAATTACTCTGAGTCTGTAGATGGCTTTGGGTAGTAGACTTATTTTAACAAAATGAATTATTTCATTCAAAGAGCACTTTAGGGCTTCCCCTGGTGGTCCAGTGGGTAAGGACACCGCATGGCAGTGCAAGGGGCGTCGGTTCGAGCCCTGGCCTGGGAAGATCCCACGTGCCATGGAGCGGCTGGACTGATGTGTCCAATCACCGAGCCAGAGCTCTGGAGCGCATGTGCCCAGAGCCGGTGCTCTGCGACAACAGACGCCACCGCGATGGGAGGCCCACAGGAGCCAAAGAATGAAGACTAATGAAAATAGAGAAATGAAAGTGTTGCCAGGAGTATGCCTGGAAAAAATGTATTCACTTCTCTGATCATTTTATAATTGGGTTTAACTATGATAATGTGTTGTGTTCTTTGTGTATTTTACTAATATTGCAACCCTCTGTTGGATATATCATTTGTAACTGCCTTCTCCCACTCAGTAGACTTCCTTTTTGTTCTGCTGATAGCTTTCTTCACTGGGCTAAATCTTTTGAGTTTGATGTAATTTCATTTGTTTATTTTCTTTTTTGTTTGTCTTTCCTGAGAAGACAAATCCAAAGAACATATTGCTAAGACCAATATCCAAAAGTGCATTATGTTTTCTTCTAGCAGTTTTGTGGTTTCAGGTCTCAGAGTTAGTTCTTTAATGTATTTTGATTTAACTTTTGTATACAGTGTGAGAAGGTATTGCAGTTTGATTCTTTTGCAAGTGGTTCTCCAGTTTTCCCAATACTACTTATTGAAGAGGTTATCTTTTCACTATTGCTATTGCCTACTTTGTTATAGATGAATTGACCATATAAATGTTGATTTATTTCTAATCTCTGTATTCTGTCCCATTGCCTCTATTCTATTTCTGAGCAAGTACCATACTGTTTTGGTTACTGAAGCTTTGTAATATGTGTTGATATCAGAGAGATGATACTTCCAACTTTGTTCTCTCTCAAGATTGCTCTGTCCATATAGTGTCCTTTGTTTTTCATACAGCTTTTAGAATTATTTGTTCTACTTCCACAAAAAAAGAAAAATGCCTTTGGAATTTTGATAGGAATTACTCTGAGTCTGTAGATGGCTTTGGGTAGTAGACTTATTTTAACAAAATGAATTATTTCATTCAAAGAGCACTTTAGGGCTTCCCCTGGTGGTCCAGTGGGTAAGGACACCGCATGGCAGTGCAAGGGGCGTCGGTTCGAGCCCTGGCCTGGGAAGATCCCACGTGCCATGGAGCGGCTGGACTGATGTGTCCAATCACCGAGCCAGAGCTCTGGAGCGCATGTGCCCAGAGCCGGTGCTCTGCGACAACAGACGCCACCGCGATGGGAGGCCCACAGGAGCCAAAGAACAAAGACGGATGAAAACAGAGAAATGAAAGACCAACAGAAGTGGCCCGCCTGCTCCCCTCCCTCCCCAACCCGACCCCCGCCCAAAGTAAATAAATAAATAAATCTTTAAAAAAAAAAAAAAAGAGCACTTTATAGCTTTCCACTTGTTTGCATCATTTTAGTTTCTTTCATGAAAGTTTTATAATTTTCAAAGTTCAAGTCTTTTAACTCTTTGATTAGACTTATTCCTAAGTATGTTATACTTTTCGGTGACTATAAATGATGTTTTTCCTCAGCTTCTCTTCCTGATAGTTTTTTATTAGAAACTCAGCAAATTTTTGTACATTGACTTTGTATCCTGCAACTGCACAGAGATTGTGTATTAGTTTTCATAATTTTTGGTGGTGTCTTTAGGATTTTCTATATATAGCATCATGTCAACTGAAAGCAGTGACACTTCTTCCTTTGCAGTTGAATTATTTTTGTTTCTTCCTTATTGATTTTTGTGATTAGAACTCCCAATAGTATGTTGAATAAAAGTTGCAAAAGTGAATATCTTTCCTTTTTTCTATTTTTATTATTATTCTTTATTTTAAAGGTTTTACAGAGTTTTGTTGTTCACAGACATGTATGTTCCCAGATCAGTCATATGCATATCCATGGTCCCCACCCCCCCAGTTCCCACCATCCCACCCCTCCAGACCATTGCCCCAAGCCATTGTAAGCACTCCTATTCCCTTAGCACAATGACACTAGCTATCTTTTCCACACATAACAGTATAGGTTTCCATGTTACTCCCTCCATGCTTCCCCTCCCTATTTCTTCCCCACAATGTCTATATGCCTCCTATTTTGCTTCCCCTTTTTTTTTTTCTTTCTGCCCTTATTTAGGCACCCTGGTCCAGTGGGTAAGGACACCGCCTTGCAGTGCAAGGGGCGCCGGTTCGATCCCTGGCCTGGGAAGATCCCACGTGCCATGGAGCGGCTGGACTGATGTGTCCAATCACCGAGCCAGAGCTCTGGAGCGCATGTGCCCAGAGCCGGTGCTCTGCGACAACAGACGCCACCGCGATGGGAGGCCCACAGGAGCCAAAGAATGAAGACTAATGAAAATAGAGAAATGAAAGACCAACAGAAGTGGCCCGCCCACTCCCCTCCCTCCCCAACCTGACCCCCGCCCAAAGTAAATAAATAAATAAATCTTTAAAAAAAAAAAAAAAGAGCACTTTATAGCTTTCCACTTGTTTGCATCATTTTAGTTTCTTTCATGAAAGTTTTATAATTTTCAAAGTTCAAGTCTTTTAACTCTTTGATTAGACTTATTCCTAAGTATGTTATACTTTTCGGTGACTATAAATGATGTTTTTCCTCAGCTTCTCTTCCTGATAGTTTTTTATTAGAAACTCAGCAAATTTTTGTACATTGACTTTGTATCCTGCAACTGCACAGAGATTGTGTATTAGTTTTCATAATTTTTGGTGGTGTCTTTAGGATTTTCTATATATAGCATCATGTCAACTGAAAGCAGTGACACTTCTTCCTTTGCAGTTGAATTATTTTTGTTTCTTCCTTATTGATTTTTGTGATTAGAACTCCCAATAGTATGTTGAATAAAAGTTGCAAAAGTGAATATCTTTCCTTTTTTCTATTTTTATTATTATTCTTTATTTTAAAGGTTTTACAGAGTTTTGTTGTTCACAGACATGTATGTTCCCAGATCAGTCATATGCATATCCATGGTCCCCACCCCCCCAGTTCCCACCATCCCACCCCTCCAGACCATTGCCCCAAGCCATTGTAAGCACTCCTATTCCCTTAGCACAATGACACTAGCTATCTTTTCCACACATAACAGTATAGGTTTCCATGTTACTCCCTCCATGCTTCCCCCTCCCTATTTCTTCCCCACAATGTCTATATGTCTATGCTCTGTCTGTTTTTCCATGAGTTTCCTGCGTGTGTTATCAAGACCATCCTACTAGATTCCATATATGTGTGTTAGTATACTGTATTTGTCTTTCCCTTTTTGACTTACTTCACTTTTTATGATAGGTTATAGAGCCAGCCACTTCATTAGGACTGAGTCTTCTGCATTTCTTTTAACAGCTGAGTAGTATTCCATTGTATATATGTACCAGAGCTTCTGGATCCATTAATTCATTGATGGACATCTAGGTTGCTTCCAAGTTCTGACTATTGTATAGAGAGCTGCAATAAACATTGGGTTACAGGTGCTTCTTTCAGTTTTGATTTCATGAGGATATAAGCCTAATAGTGGGATTTCTGGGTCATAGGGTCTTCTATTTTTAGTTTTTTAAGGAATCGCCATACTGTCTTCCATAGAGGCTGTATCAATTTACATTCCCACCAGCAATGCAAGAGGGTTCCCTTTTCTCCACACCCCCTCCAGCATTTATTGTCTGCAGATTTCTTGACTTTAGAAAAAATACTTTTAATTTTTCACTATTGAGCATAAAGTTGGGCATGGTTTTATCTTATATGGCCTTTATGATGTTGACATATTTTCTACCCACTTCTCTCAGAGATTTTTTAATAAATAAATTTTGAATTGTGCTAAAATTTTTTCTTCAAAAAGTAAAATAAAATTTTTTTTTAATTTTTCTTCATCTTGTCAAATGACCTTATGATTTTAATTCTTCAATTTGTTAATTATAATTATCACATAGATTGATCTATGGATATATAGCCATCCTTGCCTCTCTGGGGTAAATCTCACTTGACTGTGGTGTATGGTTTTTTTGACATATTGCTGAATTTGGTTCACTAATATTATTAACATTTTGAAGATTTTTGCACATATATTCGTTGTTGAAATTGGTGGTGTTCTTGTCTCGTTAAACAATGCAGTTCTAATAGTTTTTAGAATGAATCAATATACTATTCATCCAAAATGACATGCATTATGAATTTTTCCTAAAAAAATCTAAAACTGTCTACACTTCACTTGCTCAGGTCCACAGCCTTGCTACTCAGAGTTGTCCACACAAAGACTTAATGTTCACATCACATAGGAGATTCTTTTGATTTTCAGAATGACAGACCCTCCAGGACGTTGTGAATCAGAATCAGATTTCCAACTAAACCGTCTGGGATTGCTACGCACCCTGGTTGAGGGAATTGATCTATAATAGATTTTCTCACTTTCTCATGTGGACAGTTTGAGGCGGATAATTCATTTGGATTGGGTATTGTAGGTGTTTAGCAGCATTCCTTCAGACATTGACAAATGTCTACAGGGTAAAATGATCTCTGGCTGAGAACCATAGGCCTACTGCTTGAAAACTGGAAGCATCCTGACAGAATTCTCATTAAGGCTCTTTCCTTACTCAGTTTGAACCTTTAGGCTGATCATGAAATTCCTTTAAACACATTTCTCCAATGTGAAATGGTACTCATAATAAAATACCCTGTACCATAAACTTTCCTAAAAGTTAGCTCAAACAATGCCTAAAAGATGGTAGCCTCAGTTATTGAGATTAAAACATCCAAAGGTACTAAATGACAGCTTTTAGCTCGTGTTAAAGGACAAAATCCCTAATTTTTGGACGAGTGTTTCAAGAAGTCAGTGATCGTGCAGGCCACGATTATATTTCAGTTCTCTTCTTTGCTGAAGAGGGGCATTTTCTGAGGAAAGCAAGGTTGTGTACCTACCTCAAAGCAACCTTTTAGGGATTAAAGAGACCTTATGCTGACAGTGTCAGACTTTGGAGAAAATATTAATTCAGGGTTGGGATAAGGCTATAATTATCACATAGATTGATCTATGGATATATAGCCATCCTTGCCTCTCTGGGGTAAATCTCACTTGACTGTGGTGTATGGTTTTTTTGACATATTGCTGAATTTGGTTCACTAATATTATTAACATTTTGAAGATTTTTGCACATATATTCGTTGTTGAAATTGGTGGTGTTCTTGTCTCGTTAAACAATGCAGTTCTAATAGTTTTTAGAATGAATCAATATACTATTCATCCAAAATGACATGCATTATGAATTTTTCCTAAAAAAATCTAAAACTGTCTACACTTCACTTGCTCAGGTCCACAGCCTTGCTACTCAGAGTTGTCCACACAAAGACTTAATGTTCACATCACATAGGAGATTCTTTTGATTTTCAGAATGACAGACCCTCCAGGACGTTGTGAATCAGAATCAGATTTCCAACTAAACCGTCTGGGATTGCTACGCACCCTGGTTGAGGGAATTGATCTATAATAGATTTTCTCACTTTCTCATGTGGACAGTTTGAGGCGGATAATTCATTTGGATTGGGTATTGTAGGTGTTTAGCAGCATTCCTTCAGACATTGACAAATGTCTACAGGGTAAAATGATCTCTGGCTGAGAACCATAGGCCTACTGCTTGAAAACTGGAAGCATCCTGACAGAATTCTCATTAAGGCTCTTTCCTTACTCAGTTTGAACCTTTAGGCTGATCATGAAATTCCTTTAAACACATTTCTCCAATGTGAAATGGTACTCATAATAAAATACCCTGTACCATAAACTTTCCTAAAAGTTAGCTCAAACAATGCCTAAAAGATGGTAGCCTCAGTTATTGAGATTAAAACATCCAAAGGTACTAAATGACAGCTTTTAGCTCGTGTTAAAGGACAAAATCCCTAATTTTTGGACGAGTGTTTCAAGAAGTCAGTGATCGTGCAGGCCACGATTATATTTCAGTTCTCTTCTTTGCTGAAGAGGGGCATTTTCTGAGGAAAGCAAGGTTGTGTACCTACCTCAAAGCAACCTTTTAGGGATTAAAGAGACCTTATGCTGACAGTGTCAGACTTTGGAGAAAATATTAATTCAGGGTTGGGATAAGGCGGTTGAGGTTAGATCTCTGAAAAACAGGTATAATCAAGGACAAGCAGTAATAAAGAGTGAAGTCACCTGAATGCTACTGATCTCTTGGGACCTCAGAATCATTAGAAAAATTGCCTTTCTGTTTACTCCAGAGGCCCAGAGGGAAATCATGTACTTAACAGTTGGAACAACGGGAAGGAAATGTGCCTAATGAGCAGGTCTAGAGAGCTATTAATATCTCCCTTGCTGCAATCCCTTAGTGCTCACATCCCGAAGCTGGTCAGGACACAGAGTTGCTTTTGGAGTCCTAAGTCTGGATCAGTGTTCACTACTTTCCTACTCTCTGCAGGCTTGCCTGATGACAGAGCTTCAGTCTTCCTCAACCAGCCAGAGAGTGAATAAGATTCCACAAGAGAACTCCCTCTCAGGTTCCCCATCCAGGTAGGTCTGAAAGCACAGAAGGTACTCCAGGAAAAAATGCAGAGAAAATGAAACCTGAGAACTTTTGTCTAAAATCACCAGAGAGCCTAAACAACCTAGCCCAGAGACAGGAGAACACTGAGTTTGTATTCTTAGTTCCCTAATAACACATAATTACTTTATTATGCTAATAAGGATGTGTCTGTTTGAATCTGGAGTGCACCTTGACCGTTTCTGATGGGAATGGAGATCCAATTTGATGACACTGTAAAATAAGTGAAATAAATAACATGGTTCCATGAGAATTAAAACACAGGTAAATTTTTCTCTTCACAGGAATAGGAAAGTATAGTTGTATGTGTGGAGAACTATGCATCAAATAAATAATGTTTTTCAAATTTCTAAGTTTGAGTGTATTTGAGCTTGTTCTGTATTCATTAAATAGATCCAAGTCCAAGGAGGTAGGTGTCACCTTGCTACAGCAGTGCACAAGCCATCCATTTCAGCATCTTGTCTCATGTTGTGTGGTCCCATGAAAAAATAACTTAGTCTAAACAGTTGTACTAAATACTTTCCCTTTGCAGTTATTTCATTACCAGTGAGTCTGAATTTGGGGGGTGGTTTCCTACACATTTACATTCTCTATTATAAATTGAATACGATAGATCTTTGCATAGTTTATATCCAGGTATCTGAGTTTTTAACTATTTTTTTTTACTCCAGAGTTTCAGAACAATATGATTTTTCCACTAACATTGCTGTCTGCAATTAATTATTTTTATATATATACATAGATGTACTGGAGGATGTGTGAAAGCGTATACCTTTTGTGTGGTCAATTCTAAGACTTAATCATGTTCTTCCATATTAATTACTTTTTATATGGAGAAAGTTTTTCTGCACCCTTGGTAATAATAATAGCCTTTTATAGGCATTGTGTTCTTATTTCACATCGGTAGTTTCTTATTGGTAGCACTTTGTCTTTTGTGGTTAGATTCATTTTTAAAAATAATAATCATCTTCTCTTCTCTTGTGGAAGACATCATTTTGCATTCAAATAATCACTGCCTATTTTTCATGAGTATATTGATTCTGTTTATGTTTATATTGATAGAAAACATAATTTAGATGAAAAATTTTTATTTTTATTAGCCTGAGAACTTTTGTCTAAAATCACCAGAGAGCCTAAACAACCTAGCCCAGAGACAGGAGAACACTGAGTTTGTATTCTTAGTTCCCTAATAACACATAATTACTTTATTATGCTAATAAGGATGTGTCTGTTTGAATCTGGAGTGCACCTTGACCGTTTCTGATGGGAATGGAGATCCAATTTGATGACACTGTAAAATAAGTGAAATAAATAACATGGTTCCATGAGAATTAAAACACAGGTAAATTTTTCTCTTCACAGGAATAGGAAAGTATAGTTGTATGTGTGGAGAACTATGCATCAAATAAATAATGTTTTTCAAATTTCTAAGTTTGAGTGTATTTGAGCTTGTTCTGTATTCATTAAATAGATCCAAGTCCAAGGAGGTAGGTGTCACCTTGCTACAGCAGTGCACAAGCCATCCATTTCAGCATCTTGTCTCATGTTGTGTGGTCCCATGAAAAAATAACTTAGTCTAAACAGTTGTACTAAATACTTTCCCTTTGCAGTTATTTCATTACCAGTGAGTCTGAATTTGGGGTGGTTTCCTACACATTTACATTCTCTATTATAAATTGAATACGATAGATCTTTGCATAGTTTATATCCAGGTATCTGAGTTTTTAACTATTTTTTTTTACTCCAGAGTTTCAGAACAATATGATTTTTCCACTAACATTGCTGTCTGCAATTAATTATTTTTATATATATACATAGATGTACTGGAGGATGTGTGAAAGCGTATACCTTTTGTGTGGTCAATTCTAAGACTTAATCATGTTCTTCCATATTAATTACTTTTTATATGGAGAAAGTTTTTCTGCACCCTTGGTAATAATAATAGCCTTTTATAGGCATTGTGTTCTTATTTCACATCGGTAGTTTCTTATTGGTAGCACTTTGTCTTTTGTGGTTAGATTCATTTTTAAAAATAATAATCATCTTCTCTTCTCTTGTGGAAGACATCATTTTGCATTCAAATAATCACTGCCTATTTTTCATGAGTATATTGATTCTGTTTATGTTTATATTGATAGAAAACATAATTTAGATAGTATTTCTTTTTCTATTTTTCAAAAATTGTATATTTATGCCTTTATTTACAAGTCTAATTACAAACTTTAATTAGAAACCCATGTTGATGTGATTTAAATTTTATTTTAAATGTCTTATTTCATAAGTCAGTCTTAGATTTGTATGAAATATCATTTAATACAAGTGTTTGAGTCCATTAGACTTCACCTGGTTTTATTTTCCTTACTATTGTTTTTATTTCATAAAGTCTTATTTCTGTAAATTTCTATAAAGACTGCTATACTTCCAACCTGGCTGGATCTTAGAATTCCTAACCTGTGTCCTCAGAAATCTCATGCTTGTTAGTAGTGCCTCTATCCATAGAGTCCAGAGCCATAACCGTGACAAGGACTAGACTCTAGGTCTCTGGGTGTTCATGCAGGCTACCAGGACGGAGATTATTAAGAGATGTTCCTGGAGCTAGAGATCCACCAACTAAAAACAGCCATTCACCATCACCCAGGGAACTGAGAAAGAGCTATCAATCTATCAAACTAAGCAAAAGTATACAATAACATCAGGAATTGCAAGTCCCTTGAAAATCAACCATCTGATAGATTAGGCTAGTAGTTCCGGTTCCCCAGGCAGTCACAAAATGGTCGAGAGGCGACAAAGGACACCTCTTGACATTGGTATAAACCCACGTCAGGATCGCCTCTCGAGGCCACCTTAAGCAGTATGAGGTACATCCACTGAACTGCAAAGCTGGACTCCACACTCAATTTGTATGTGTTTCCGTATGTCTCAAGCACATACTCCACCCGCAAACTGTCACACTGTAGGGTTAGCAAAGTAAAGCAGAGAACGTGTGTACTGAGAAGACAGGACCAGAGCTCTGAGCTTCCTTACTTTGTCTTGAAAATCCCAGATGAGCCCCCAAAAAGACAGTTAATGGTAGATACCTTACAGTGAACGGTGTCAGATTCCTGGCCTCCAAAGGAGACAATTTCACTTTGGGATCAAAAAACGTTGCTTCAGCCACTCAGAGCTTCATGTGGCAATTATTAAAATTAAAAAGGACAGAGAAAGCTTCTGACACAGGCATCAGGAGGGAACAGAAAGAGTACCCCCTTCTCTAGGTTAGGTGGGACATTATGCACTTTTTCAGTTGGTTATTGATAATAGATCAAAAGAATATTTTAAAGTTGTAAAGATCTTACAAGACCCCGCCCACACACACAGCATACATAATTAATAGGTATGAGATTAGCCCGAAGAGACTGTTCCTGTTAAGAAAGAGAAATGTATCCTTGAGCACTGTCGTTATAATCATTAGCTCTGGGATTAAGGAAAGTCTTAGGCAAAACAGATTACTGTCAAAGCCATGACAATCAAGGTGAAGGTATCTTGACTAAATAGTTTGTTCCCCCGTTCCTCCTTTTTCCTGGGGATCCCCTAGACTTCCTATCAACCTAAGAATTAACTTATCTCTTCTTTTTTGTTTTCTGATTTTATTTGAGTCTTGGTCCGTGACAAGGACTAGACTCTAGGTCTCTGGGTGTTCATGCAGGCTACCAGGACGGAGATTATTAAGAGATGTTCCTGGAGCTAGAGATCCACCAACTAAAAACAGCCATTCACCATCACCCAGGGAACTGAGAAAGAGCTATCAATCTATCAAACTAAGCAAAAGTATACAATAACATCAGGAATTGCAAGTCCCTTGAAAATCAACCATCTGATAGATTAGGCTAGTAGTTCCGGTTCCCCAGGCAGTCACAAAATGGTCGAGAGGCGACAAAGGACACCTCTTGACATTGGTATAAACCCACGTCAGGATCGCCTCTCGAGGCCACCTTAAGCAGTATGAGGTACATCCACTGAACTGCAAAGCTGGACTCCACACTCAATTTGTATGTGTTTCCGTATGTCTCAAGCACATACTCCACCCGCAAACTGTCACACTGTAGGGTTAGCAAAGTAAAGCAGAGAACGTGTGTACTGAGAAGACAGGACCAGAGCTCTGAGCTTCCTTACTTTGTCTTGAAAATCCCAGATGAGCCCCCAAAAAGACAGTTAATGGTAGATACCTTACAGTGAACGGTGTCAGATGCCTGGCCTCCAAAGGAGACAATTTCACTTTGGGCTCAAAAAACGTTGCTTCAGCCACTCAGAGCTTCATGTGGCAATTTTTAAAAATTTAAAAAAGGACAGAGAAAGCTTCTGACACAGGCATCAGGAGGGAACAGAAAGAGTACCCCCTTCTCTAGGTTAGGTGGGACATTATGCACTTTTTCAGTTGGTTATTGATAATAGATCAAAAGAATATTTTAAAGTTGTAAAGATCTTACAAGACCCCGCCCACACACACAGCATACATAATTAATAGGTATGAGATTAGCCCGAAGAGACTGTTCCTGTTAAGAAAGAGAAATGTATCCTTGAGCACTGTCGTTATAATCATTAGCTCTGGGATTAAGGAAAGTCTTAGGCAAAACAGATTACTGTCAAAGCCATGACAATCAAGGTGAAGGTATCTTGACTAAATAGTTTGTTCCCCCGTTCCTCCTTTTTCCTGGGGATCCCCTAGACTTCCTATCAACCTAAGAATTAACTTATCTCTTCTTTTTTGTTTTCTGATTTTATTTGAGTCTTGGTCATTTCCTCTGCCAGGCACACACTTCCACACACAATCCTCCATCTCCCTCCATCTCTTACATGAAGTCATTCCTCAAATGTCATCTTGTTTTTAGGTCTTGCCTAAATACTCATGAAAAACAGAATGCTCTATTCATTCTTTTCTTTATATCTGTTTTACATTTCTTCATACCACTTGTCCCTACCTGAAGTGTTATATAGTTTTATTCTTTATTTATATATTTTCCTATATCATTGAATTGTGGGAACTTTTGCTCCTCATCAGCCTAACTTATTTTCTAGCTGGTAACTGAAAAAAAGGTGCACATCCCCGCCCCACCCCCAAGGGAAAAAAATGTACACAGAGCAAAACTTACTTGCCTAAAATTCATGAAGAACATCTCATTAAAACCGTAAGACTTGGGGACTTCGCTGGTGGTCCAGTGGGTAAAGACTCCGCCTTGCAGTGCAAGAAGCACCGGTTGAATCCCTGGTCTGGGAGGATCTCACATGCTGCAGAGCGACTGGACCGATGTGTCCAATTATGGAGCCAGCACTCTGGAGCACATGCGCCTGGAGCCGGTGCTCCACAGTGAAAGAGGCCACTGTGATGGGAGGCCCACACAGGCCAAAGAACAAAGAAATAACCAATAGAAGTGGCCCAAAAAAAAAAAAAAAACCCAAAACAGCCATAAGACTTTCCTGGCAATCCAGTGGTTAAGAATATGTCTGCCAATGTAGGTTCAATCCCTGGTCTAGAAAGATTCAGCTTGCCATGGAATAACTAAGCCAGTGCACCACAACTACTGAACCTACAAAGCTAGAGCCTGTGCTCAACAACAGAAGCCACTCCAATGAGAAGCTTGAGCCCCACAACTAAAGAATAGTCCTGGCTCATTACAACTAGAGAAAGCCTGTTCACAACAATAAAGACATTTTAAGAAAAAAGCTGATTAGAGCAAAAAAACCATGTAGGAGCAAATTCACTAAAGAATCAGATTTATACACAAAATATTAAAATTAGTTTTTGACAAAGAAATAAGCTGTAGCATCTCAAATATATGAATAATACAGGTATGTGTAAGTTACAATAATATTATTTCCTTCTTTCCTACAAGCCACCTGACCACATGGACCCAGGGAATGATACACAAATATCAGAATTTCTTCTTCTGGGATTTTCAGAGGAACCACATCTGCAGTCTCTCATTTTCCTCTCCATGTACCTGATCACTGTGTTTGGAAACCTGCTCATCCTCCTGGCCGTCAGCTCAGACCCCCACCTCCACACCCCCATGTACTTCCTCCTCTCCAACCTGTCCTTTGTAGACATCTGTTTCACCTCCACCACCATCCCAAAGATGCTGTGGAACATCCACACTCAGAGCCAAGTCATAACCTATGAAGGCTGCATCACACAAATGTATTTTTTCATGCTGTTTGCAGGACTGGACATCTTTCTGCTGGCTGTGATGGCCTATGACCGGTATGTGGCCATCTGCCACCCCCTGCACTACATGGTCATCATGAACCCAAGGCTCTGTGGACTGCTGGTTTTCATGTCCTGGAGCGTGTGCCTCCTAAATTCCTTGTTACACAGCTTAATGATGTTGCACCTTTCCTTTTGCACAAATGTGGAAATCCCCACTATTTTTGTGACCTCAGTCAGATGATCCAGCTTGCCTGTTCTGACACCTTTCTTAATAACATGGTGATGTATTTGGCAGGAGTCCTGCTCGGTGGTGTTCCCCTGTCTGGTATCCTTTACTCTTATTCTAAGATAATTTCCTCTATACATGGAATGTCATCAGCTCAGGGGAAGTATAAAGCATTTTCCACCTGTGCATCTCACCTCTCAGTTGTCTCCTTATTTTTTTGCACATGCTTAGGAGTGTACCTTAGCCCTGCAGGGACACATACATCACAATCAAGTGCAACAGCCTCGGTGATGTACACGGTGGTCGCCCCCATGCTGAACCCCTTCATCTACAGTCTTAGGAACAAAGACATAAAACGGGCTCTGAAAAGATTCTTTGTGATGACAAGTCTAAAAAGGTCAGTTATTTTGGATCTGGAGTAGTGCCTATGGCTAGAGAGATTAAAATTAGTTTGACAAAGAAATAAGCTGTAGCATCTCAAATATATGAATAATACAGGTATGTGTAAGTTACAATAATATTATTTCCTTCTTTCCTACAAGCCACCTGACCACATGGACCCAGGGAATGATACACAAATATCAGAATTTCTTCTTCTGGGATTTTCAGAGGAACCACATCTGCAGTCTCTCATTTTCCTCTCCATGTACCTGATCACTGTGTTTGGAAACCTGCTCATCCTCCTGGCCGTCAGCTCAGACCCCCACCTCCACACCCCCATGTACTTCCTCCTCTCCAACCTGTCCTTTGTAGACATCTGTTTCACCTCCACCACCATCCCAAAGATGCTGTGGAACATCCACACTCAGAGCCAAGTCATAACCTATGAAGGCTGCATCACACAAATGTATTTTTTCATGCTGTTTGCAGGACTGGACATCTTTCTGCTGGCTGTGATGGCCTATGACCGGTATGTGGCCATCTGCCACCCCCTGCACTACATGGTCATCATGAACCCAAGGCTCTGTGGACTGCTGGTTTTCATGTCCTGGAGCGTGTGCCTCCTAAATTCCTTGTTACACAGCTTAATGATGTTGCACCTTTCCTTTTGCACAAATGTGGAAATCCCCCACTATTTTTGTGACCTCAGTCAGATGATCCAGCTTGCCTGTTCTGACACCTTTCTTAATAACATGGTGATGTATTTGGCAGGAGTCCTGCTCGGTGGTGTTCCCCTGTCTGGTATCCTTTACTCTTATTCTAAGATAATTTCCTCTATACATGGAATGTCATCAGCTCAGGGGAAGTATAAAGCATTTTCCACCTGTGCATCTCACCTCTCAGTTGTCTCCTTATTTTTTTGCACATGCTTAGGAGTGTACCTTAGCCCTGCAGGGACACATACATCACAATCAAGTGCAACAGCCTCGGTGATGTACACGGTGGTCGCCCCCATGCTGAACCCCTTCATCTACAGTCTTAGGAACAAAGACATAAAACGGGCTCTGAAAAGATTCTTTGTGATGACAAGTCTAAAAAGGTCAGTTATTTTGGATCTGGAGTAGTGCCTATGGCTAGAGAGCTCACAATCTCAGAGTCAGTAGCTGATTCTTTAGTTAGATTGTGGACGTATAACTGGCTCTTATTTCCTGGAGTTTCCATGCTTTCAGGTAATCTATACAATTTACTGGAGATACCCTGGTGGTTCAGACAATGAAGAATCTGCCTGCAGCGTGGGAGACCCAGGTTCCGTCCCTGGGCCAGGAAGATCCCCTGGAGGAAGACTTGACAACCCACTCCAGTATTCCTGCCAGGATAACCCCATGGACAGAAGAGCCTGGTGGGTTTCAGTTCATGGGATCGCACAGAGTCAGGCATGACTGAGCAACTAACACATACAATTTACATACTCACTTTATTAAGCTCTCTTCACTCTCAAACATCCAACAGCTTTACCTTGCTATTTTTCCTTCCTGTTTTTCCTACTTTATTCACAAACTTTAATATGAGAAAGTTGGAAATTCCCATTTATCTCATGTAACTTCTTGGATTTAATAAAGAACAATTTCTTCCCAAATGGTAAATATTACCTCAGGTAGTGGTCTTTATAAAGATTATCATGAGGTACCACTACAATACAAAAAACTGAAGTTGGCAAGTAGGCCATTTTTATCACTTTATAGGAGAGAAAAATCTAGGACCACAGTTTTTCACTTTTGTGTCCAACATTCTTTTGTATTCACTTACTGTGCTTTTCAACAGTCACTGGATTTTATTCTCCTAATTAGAATTTTATTCTTTTGTCAGACTCTCTTCTCTCTCTTGTTTATGTTGCCTACGATGTGTGTCTGCTAAGTCTATTTGCGTCCAATTCTGCAACCCCATGAACTATAACCTGACAGGCTCCTCTGTCCATTGGATTTTCCAAACAAGAATACTGGAGTGGGTTGCCATTTCCTACTCAATTGCCTACCATAGTCACTGGCAAAACTAATCACTAAATACACATCTACAAGGGTATTCTACAGAGAAACATAAATGCAATGTTAGTTGACTTAATATGACCTTTGAGTCAGAGATGATATTGAATATAAGAAGCAAATTTTAAATTTTACTTTGCATTATTATGCATGGCATTTCTTTCCAAGCTGTACTTCTACTTCTATTAAATTATGGAATACTGGTGCCAGTGTATAAGGGGAGTTATTCATTGAGATGAGGCATTGATTCACCTGTTTTATATTTTCTTACTGAATTATCTTACTGTTCTTGATTGAAAACTTCCACCGATGCTTACAGCTATACCTTTTTCCATTGTTCTAAATAAACATCTTTCCAACTGTTATCATAAACAAAATGAGCTGTGAATAAATAATATTATCTCCTGTATATTTCCCATATTATACAAAGGAATTTCTTCAATTTTCATGATTGAAACTGACTTATAGGGCTTCCCCTGGTGGTCCAGTGGGTAAGGACACCGCCTTGCAGTGCAAGGGGCGCCGGTTCGAGCCCTGGCCTGGGAAGATCCCACGTGAGGCGGAGCGGCTGGACTGATGTGTCCAATCACCGAGCCGGAGCTCTGGAGCGCATGCGCCCAGAGCCGGCGCTCTGCAACAACAGACGCCACCGTGATGGGAGGCCCACAGGAGCCAAGGAACGAAGATGAATGAAAATAGAGAAATGAAAGACCAATAGAAGTGGCCCGCCCACTCCCGTCCCTCCCCAACCCAACCCCCGCCCAAAGTAAATAAATAAATAAATCTTTAAAAAAAAAAAAAAAAGAAACTGACTTATAAAAGAATGTGAATTCCCACCTATTCATATGATTCAGAGGGCTTCCCTAATGGCTCAGTGGTAAAAAAAAAAAAAAACCCACCTGCCAATACAGGAGATGCAGGTTCAATTCCTGGGTAAGGGAGACCCTCTGGAGAAAAAAATGGCAACCCACTCCATTATTCTTATCTGAGAAATACCATGGCCAGAGGAGCCTCATTGGTTATAGTCCATGGGATCACAAAAGAGTCAAACATAAATTAGCAACTAAATAACAACATCATATGATTCAAGGTCAGTAGTTTTTGTGCATAAACATGCATGTCCTTGCCAACTTTCTTAAGTATCTGGAAAGAAACGCCAATGAAGTCACTTTTTAACACAACTGTGTAAATAAAATAACAATATGAGTAACAGTGTAATCAAAAATGCTGTCTTCAAATGTTAGAACACAGTTGAAACGTGAAAAGTAGTAGATTATTATCTCTGTCCTCAATATAATTTTAATTTTTATTGGGAAACAGTTGATTTTGGTTTCCCAGGTGGTACAATGGTAAAGAATCCTCCTGACAATGCAGGAGGCACCAGAGAAGTATGTTCACTCCCTGGATCAGGAAGATTCCCTGGAGAATGAAATGGCAACCTAGTCCAGCATTCTTGCCTGGGAAATTCTATAAACAGAGGTGCCTGGCGGGCTACAGTCCACAGGATAGCAAAGAGAATCACACATGACTGAGCAACTGAGCACACACACACACACGCAGAGTTGATGTACAATGTTGTCTTAGTTTCAGGTGAACAGCAAAGTAAATCTGTTATACATATACCTATATCCACTCTTTTTCAGATTTTTTTCTCTTATTAGGTAATTGCAGAGTGTTAAGTAAAGTTCCTTCTGCTATACAGTTTGATTCTTGCATTTGTTAGTGGGCTCCATAGCCAGACATCCTAAAATAAAACAGTAAAACATAACATACATTGTCAAATGAGGTGATATGATTTGTTTCAAGCTCTTCTGGGTTTCTCATGAGTCTCTAATTAACTGTCAGTCTCTATATAGTGTTCCTCAGCTTATCCATGATCTTTCCCCTGGCTGTAGTGTTTTTCTCTCTGAAATCAAATTGTAGACAGTTCATTCATTTCTAGTTAATCTAGTTCACAGAGAGAAAAATAAAAAGAGTTTACCATATGTAAATTGCTTTAATTTAATCCACTGCTCCACCAGAATACCTTCACAAGAACAAAGGATTCCAGATGAAGCCTCACAACACCTTGATGAAACAAAATAAACTTTAAAACATGGATTTGATAGGGTAGGAAGGACAATTTGACTTGCCACCCCATCCACACCCCAAGTCTAGGCATCCCAAAGTAGAGAAAAACCTCCAAGTGGGGAAAGAATAATGAAATGCATGTCCTTGCCAACTTTCTTAAGTATCTGGAAAGAAACGCCAATGAAGTCACTTTTTAACACAACTGTGTAAATAAAATAACAATATGAGTAACAGTGTAATCAAAAATGCTGTCTTCAAATGTTAGAACACAGTTGAAACGTGAAAAGTAGTAGATTATTATCTCTGTCCTCAATATAATTTTAATTTTTATTGGGAAACAGTTGATTTTGGTTTCCCAGGTGGTACAATGGTAAAGAATCCTCCTGACAATGCAGGAGGCACCAGAGAAGTATGTTCACTCCCTGGATCAGGAAGATTCCCTGGAGAATGAAATGGCAACCTAGTCCAGCATTCTTGCCTGGGAAATTCTATAAACAGAGGTGCCTGGCGGGCTACAGTCCACAGGATAGCAAAGAGAATCACACATGACTGAGCAACTGAGCACACACACACACACGCAGAGTTGATGTACAATGTTGTCTTAGTTTCAGGTGAACAGCAAAGTAAATCTGTTATACATATACCTATATCCACTCTTTTTCAGATTTTTTTCTCTTATTAGGTAATTGCAGAGTGTTAAGTAAAGTTCCTTCTGCTATACAGTTTGATTCTTGCATTTGTTAGTGGGCTCCATAGCCAGACATCCTAAAATAAAACAGTAAAACATAACATACATTGTCAAATGAGGTGATATGATTTGTTTCAAGCTCTTCTGGGTTTCTCATGAGTCTCTAATTAACTGTCAGTCTCTATATAGTGTTCCTCAGCTTATCCATGATCTTTCCCCTGGCTGTAGTGTTTTTCTCTCTGAAATCAAATTGTAGACAGTTCATTCATTTCTAGTTAATCTAGTTCACAGAGAGAAAAAAAAAACAAAGAGTTTACCATATGTAAATTGCTTTAATTTAATCCACTGCTCCACCAGAATACCTTCACAAGAACAAAGGATTCCAGATGAAGCCTCACAACACCTTGATGAAACAAAATAAACTTTAAAACATGGATTTGATAGGGTAGGAAGGACAATTTGACTTGCCACCCCATCCACACCCCAAGTCTAGGCATCCCAAAGTAGAGAAAAACCTCCAAGTGGGGAAAGAATAATGAAATGAGCCCCTTACTTCACCTTAGACTTTAGTGTCAAGCTAGCTCCTGTAGGTCTAAACCTCACACCAGTTCTTACATACATGAATTCCCAGCTGACCCCAGCATCAGGCTAAACCTCATGATCAGAGTGTCCTCACTCCTGCAGGCACAGTCCAGGAAGCCTCCTGAAGACACAGGCTCCAGCACCAGGCTGGCCCCTGAGACCCAACTTTGGGTCTTGGCATGGCACCTACCCAGCGTATGAGTTCCCAGGTTCTCAGCAATTTTCCTCAAACTAAAGATCTCAGCCTTCACCAGGATAAGGCCAATATCCGACTGAGATGCTAAGCCCATCACAGTGGTCCTGAGCATGAGATTGGTGACCCTGGACCAAGAATCTATGCCTGACCACACAGAACCAGATGCCATGTTCATCACCTCAGGTTCAAGTGCCAGCCGTCCTCCTCATGGTCTCAGACACTAGGACAGGCCCTGGGATCTAAGAACCAGGCATGTCACCTGCTGATCCAGGCCCCAAACCTGCCCACTCAAGGACTCCAGAAGTACCTTCACCTACGGAAAACACCAAAGAGCCCACCCAGTATCTTTGACAGGTGACTTCTAAAGGTCTTTGCCTACCAAGACAGAGTCATGAAAAAATAGAAACAAAAAAGAGAGTCAGGAGAATGAATCAGTAACCATAAACTTCCCAATAACAGAAAGAGTATCACCTACATCAGTAATTCTAAGGACCTAATAAGGTCACAGGTAAATTCTACCAAAAATGTAAAGAAGAATTAATACAAATTTTCTTCTTCTTTCTTCTTCTCCAACTCTACCAAATGATTTAAGAGCAGAGAACACTCATAAATTTATCTTATAAGACCAGCGTTACCTGATACCATAACCAGATAAGGGCACTACAAGAAAAGAAATTTATAAGCTGATATCCCTGATTAATATAGACATAGAAATTATTGAGAGTACTAGCAAACCAAAGTTGCCATAAATAAAAGAATCATACATCATGATCAAATGGAATTTATTCCTGGAATGCAAGGATGGTTCCTATAAGCAAATAATAATAATAATAAATGTGATGCACCACATTGATAGAATTAAGGATAAAATAGTCCTGACAATATCAATAGATGTTGAAAAAGCTTTTGACAAAATCAGTGTCCTTTAAAGATACAAAGTCTCAACAAATTCGATGTAGATGGATCACAGCCCAAAATAACAAGTGTCATGAATGACAAGTCACAGCTAACAGCATATTCATCACTGAAAGTTTCAAAATACTCTCTCCAAAATAAAGAATAAGACAAGGGGGGGCATGTTCATCACTTTGATTCACCGTAACACTAGAAGTCCCTGTTGGTTCACTCAGAAAATTAAAATAATTAAAGATCATCCAAAATAAAATGTAAGAATAAAATTTTTCAATTTTATGGTAATCCAATCTTATATATGAATCCCTATGTGCATACTAAGTTGTTTCAGTCATGTCTGACTCTGCGACATTATGGACTGTAGACTTGCAGGCTCCTATGTCCATGGAATTCTCCAGGCAAGAGTACTGAAGTGAGTTACCACACCCCTGTCTAGGGAATCTTCCCAACCCAAGGATCAAACCTACATCTCTTATGTCTCCTACACTTGGCAGGCAGGTTCTTTACCACTAGAGCCACCTGGGAAGACCACTTACATCCTTAAACTTCACTAAAATGGTAAAGTTTCAGGATAGAAATCAACATATAAGAATCAGTCATGTATCAGTACACCAACCCTGAACCATCTGAAAATGAAACAAAATAATAATGTGATTTACAATAGTATCAACAATAAAATACCTAAGATTAAAATTGACCAGGGAAGTGAAATATATGCACACATAAATCTACCAGACATTGATTTTTTAAATTTATTCATTTTTAATTGAAGGTTAATTGATTTACAATATTGGTTTGATTTCTGCCACACATCAACATGAATTAGCCATAGGTTTACAAATGTCCCCTCCTTCTGTAACCTCCATCCCATCTCCCACCCTTTCCCACCCCTCTAGATTGTTACAGAGCTTGGATTTGCGCTTTGTGAGTCATATCACAAATTCCCACTGACCATCTGTTTTACCTCTGATAGTGTATATGCATCCACACTGCTCTCCCTATTTGTCTCACCCTCTCCTCTCTGCCCACTGCCCGTGTCTCTTTGCAGGGCAGCAATGGAGGCGCAAATACAGAGAAAAGAAAGAGATTTTGAAAAGGAAATAAGATACAAATAAATGGAAATACTGTGCCTGTTTATGGATCAAAATATTTAATAGTATTAGAATTTCCATAGAGCTCAAATCCATCTATAGATTCCATGCAATCCCTATCAAAATTCCAAAAGCTTTGCTTAGAGAAATGTAAAAAACAATCCTACAATTTATATGAAATCATACAAATGCCCAAAGTGCCAAAGTAGTCCTGAGAAAGAATCAAGTTGGAGGGATTTCATTTCCTGATTTCAAATTTTATTACAAACATATTATTTAAAGTATGTTACTGGTATGAAAAGAGTCATACACATCAATGGAATAGGATTGAAAGTCTGAAATAAACCCATGCATGTGAAGTCTATCCATATTTAACAACAGAGACCAGAATGCTGGACTGAAAAAGGATAGTCTCTTGAAAAAATGGTACAGGCAAAACTGAATATTCAAAAGAATGAAACCAGACCTCTATCTTGTACAACTCAAAAATTTTGACTCAAGGGGAAAATAAAGGAAATAACCTAATTATTACCACTCCAGCCTACTCTCGCCTGGAGACTCCCATGGACAGAGGAGCCTGATTGGCTAGAGTCCTTCAGGTCACAAAGAGTTGGACATGACTGAAGCAACTTAGCACAAAATTGGAAAAATTCCTAGAATAAAATATAAAGAAAATCTCCTTGGCATCGCTCAGGTCAATTATCTTTTTGGATATGATCCCAAAATCACAGACTATAAAAGTAAAAATTATCAAGTGAGGCTTCCCCGGTAGTCCAGTGGGTAAACAGTCTGTTTTGCAGTGCAAGGGGCACTGGTTCTAACCCTGGACTGGGAAGATCCCATGTGCCACAGAGTGGCTGGACTGGTGTGAGCCAGTGCTCTGGAGCACATGCGCCCAGAGCTGGTGCTTTGCAATGAGAGAGGCCACTGCAATGGGAGGCCCACACAGGCCAAAGAATTAAGATGGATGAAAATAAATAAATGAAGGACCAATAAAACAGGCCAAAATTTAAGAAAAATTAGTAAGTGAAGTAACAACAAACTAAAAAGATTATCTACAGCAAAAGGAGCAATCAACAAAATAAGGAGGCAACCAACAAAATGTAAGAAAAGATTGTCAAACCCTATATCTGATAATGAATTCATATACAAAATATGTAACTCCTACAACTCAATAGCAAAACACATATAATTCAATCAGAAAATGGTCAGAAGATCTGAATACATATTTCGTTCCCCTCCGCCTAAAAAAAAACACACAAATGATTGACAGATACATGAAAAGATGCTCAACATCACAGACTATTAGGGAAATGAAAATTAAAATCACAATGAGATATCACATTATATGTTTTAGAATGGTTGTTATTAAAAAGATGAGATAAGATAGTGTTGGCAAAGATGTTGAGAAGACGGAACCCTTGTGCATTATTGATAGGAATGTAAATGGACACAGCCACTATGTGAAATAGTATCTGTTGTTGTTTCATCAGTAAGTCACGTTCTACTCTTTGTGACCCCATGGACTATAATTCACCAGGCCTCTCTGTCTGTGGGATTTCCAAAGCAAGAATAATGTAATAGATTGCCATTTCCTTCTCTGGGAGCCTTTTCGACTCCCAGGAAATCATGTATTTGAGGTTGGAGTAATAAGAGGGAAATGTCCCTAATGACTGGACACAGGGATCAGACTTATGTATCCTTTGTTGTGGGTGGATTCTTTACCACTGAGCCATCTGGAAAGCCCTATGTAAAATAGTATTCGGTCCCTCAAAAAATTAAAAACAGAACTACTGTACCATCCTGCAATTCCACTTCTGGATATACATCCAAAGGAGATAAATGATATCTTGAAGAGGTGTCTGCACCTCCATGTTTACTGCAAGATTACTCACAGTATCCAAGACAGAGAAGCAATCCAAGTATCCATCCTTGGAGAAATAGATGGGGAAAATGTGATATTTAACTTTAGGGACATGTTAAATGCTGGAAGATTAGACCTATAAATGGAAGGCGAGTTCATGAAGAAAGAGTAACAAACACTGGAATCACTTGACTTCTAACTGGGTCTCTTGGGAACAGAGAATCATTAGGAGGAACTTCTGTCTAGGCCAGTGCACTGAGGGAAATCATGTATTTGAGGTTGGAGTAATAAGAGGGAAATGTCCCTAATGACTGGACACAGGGGTCAATAAACATCTCCCATGCAGCAGTCCCTCAGCTTCGACATTCATGATTTGAAGGAGATGACCTTGTTGGTTTTGAGTCCTGTGTTTGTCAAGGGACAAGCACCTCACTCCTTCCTGCAGTCTTCTCTGAGAACACAGCTTCAAACTCTGTCATCAAGTATCTAGGGAGGAATTCAGACTTCCACAGACCTTCCTATCAGAGTCCAGAAAAGCCTGGGAACCCACAACTACTTCAGGTTTGATTCCAACAGTCTGCAGGCTGAGAAATTTTACCTGAATTCACAAGAGATCCTAATGGCCCAGCTCAGAACCCAAACTTGAACAAGTGATGAGAATGGAAGTCCGATGGGTAAAACTGAGGAATTAAAGTATAAAGTGGTTCCAATAAAATTAGGACAGATGGGAGGAGCTTTGTAGTTGAGGAGAGGAGGAAAATTGAGTAGCAGGCCTAGAGGCAAGTGCAGGGAAGTGAGCACATTTTTAAAAATTAATAAAGGAGTGTATCTGAGCATATTTTGCATTCATGAGAAAGATGCAGAGCCATAGGAGTAAATATCACAATAACTGTTCATGAAGCATGAAAATCATAGGCTCTTTTCTCACATTAGGTATTCACATATAAAATAAATTTGATCAAATAAGTCATGTATTAAACTAAAACGCTACTGCAGAGCAAAAGAAACAATCAACCTGTTTTTAAAATTATCATCATCTCCAATTAATGGAATAGTCATTTGCATTCAACTACCAATTGCCTCTTTTTCTTAACGGTAGTTGAACCCACGTATATTTATATAGGGGCTTCTCCGGTAGTTCAGCTGGTAAAGAGTCTGCCTGCAATCTGGTTCAGTTCCTGGGCCTGTAAGATACCCTGGAGAAGGGATAGGCTATGGACTCTAGTATTCTTGGGCTTCCCCGGAGGCTCAGATGGTAAAGAATCTACCGGCAATGTGGGAGACATGGATTCGATCCTTGAGAAAATCCCCTGGAGGAAGACATGGGAACTCATTCTAGAGTTCTTGCCTGGAGAATTCTCATGGGCAGGAGCCTGGTGGGCTACAGTCCATGGTGTCACAAAGAACTGGACATGACTAAGTGACTAAGCACAGCACAGTATATTTATATAGATAGAAAATATCTTTTGCTAGTTCTTCCTTCATTGCTTTTTAAAAAGTGTGACTTCATGTGTTCGTTTCCCATTTTTACCAGTTCATTTACTTACAGAAGCATGTAGACATTATTAATTTACTTAATTAATTTAATTAATTGCTTAAGAGTTTTTATAACTTTTTTCAGAGGTCTAATTTTTTATTAAGTTTCATTTAAGAGTTTTATTTTGATTCCACTATATTTAATCTAGCTAGATTTTTCTGGTCATCTTATTTATGAGCTCTCATTTCCACTTTATTTTTTCTATAAAGATGCGCACATTTAGGAAACCCCTCCCATCCCTGGATTGGGAAGGTCCCCTGCAGGAGGGCATGACAACCTACTCCAGTATTATTGCCAGCAGAGGGAGGAAGGTGATGATTGTGAATCATATTTCTCCAAGTCTTGAGGCACTCACAGTCCAGCAGGGGAAAAAAGACATAGAATTGAAGTTTCAATGAGAGCTGTACAGTTAAATTAAGTTCATGAGGAAGTGTTCTTTTCCTGTGGGAATGCTTAGAAAAAAAATATTTCATGGAAGAAATGACTCCAGGCAGTCTGAGACAAAATGGAGTTTCAAAGGTGGAGAAGAGGTGAAAAATTCCACGTAGACCTGTAGGTGGGACTCCAAGAAGAGAGAATCAGGTGCACATGACACTGAGAACTAACATTGTGGCATCAAGTTCTAGGTTGACGAGATCCGTGTGGTCAAGGGCATGGCAGTATGAGAGTGAAGTTGGCCATAAGGACACAGCTGCAGAATTTTGAAGTTACAGAATTTTGGCTTCGTTCTCCAGTGGGGATTCACTGGGATTGCGAGTCTGAGACTTCCATGACAAATTTTGCAATCTTTAAAGACCTCATTAGATTAATGTGGGCTTTTGCTAGAGGGATACCAGAAGTGATAGATAGGAGAGATAACAAGGAGCTGAAATATGACTGGTATTGGGGACCAAGAAGTGCGGAAACAATGGAGGCACTTGAGGGGAAGAAGAAATATCAGAAACCTCATTCTCAGTGACAGCCACGAACTTACCAACAGGAAGGAACTATCCTAAGTTTTTCACGTACACTGACTAATCTGTTGACACCTTAGGGATAAGGATGTTTCTATCCCCACTATTCAGGAGGGGATATTAACATTTGAAAAGAAAACATTTGGATTGTTTCATTTGGCTCTGAAAGTTCAAATAAGTAACATGCGGCAGATCTGAAATGTAAAGCATGGTTTTCTGGTATCAAAATTTTCACATTGCATAATATTTAGAAACACAACATTGTAAAGCAACTATATCCAATAAAAATTAATTTAAAAATGACAAATAAATAAAAATAAAAGTTCCCTGTGTTAGGGAACTCTGCTCACTATACTGTAATAACCTAAATGGGGTAACTCTAAAAAAGCATAGATATATGTATAGATATAACTGAATCATATTGGTGTATGCATGAAATTAACACAACATGGTTAATCAATATAAAATAAAAGTTAAAACAATAAAATAATACTAAAGGCTTTTTACCATTTCGTATTTTCTTGTGCTTCATGTATATTCTCTTCTGAATTGTGTGTTTATGCTCAGTCACCCAGTGTCTTGACACCATAAAGACATCCCTCCTTTCTCCTTTGGATGAATTATTTCTGATGCTTTATCAGCTGTTTCAGACATCAAGCAGATATAACTGGGTTTGAAATGCTGTCCAAGGGGAACCGAGAATCAGGTGCACATGACACTGAGAACTAACATTGTGGCATCAAGTTCTAGGTTGACGAGATCCGTGTGGTCAAGGGCATGGCAGTATGAGAGTGAAGTTGGCCATAAGGACACAGCTGCAGAATTTTGAAGTTACAGAATTTTGGCTTCGTTCTCCAGTGGGGATTCACTGGGATTGCGAGTCTGAGACTTCCATGACAAATTTTGCAATCTTTAAAGACCTCATTAGATTAATGTGGGCTTTTGCTAGAGGGATACCAGAAGTGATAGATAGGAGAGATAACAAGGAGCTGAAATATGACTGGTATTGGGGACCAAGAAGTGCGGAAACAATGGAGGCACTTGAGGGGAAGAAGAAATATCAGAAACCTCATTCTCAGTGACAGCCACGAACTTACCAACAGGAAGGAACTATCCTAAGTTTTTCACGTACACTGACTAATCTGTTGACACCTTAGGGATAAGGATGTTTCTATCCCCACTATTCAGGAGGATATTAACATTTGAAAAGAAAACATTTGGATTGTTTCATTTGGCTCTGAAAGTTCAAATAAGTAACATGCGGCAGATCTGAAATGTAAAGCATGGTTTTCTGGTATCAAAATTTTCACATTGCATAATATTTAGAAACACAACATTGTAAAGCAACTATATCCAATAAAAATTAATTTAAAAATGACAAATAAATAAAAATAAAAGTTCCCTGTGTTAGGGAACTCTGCTCACTATACTGTAATAACCTAAATGGGGTAACTCTAAAAAAGCATAGATATATGTATAGATATAACTGAATCATATTGGTGTATGCATGAAATTAACACAACATGGTTAATCAATATAAAATAAAAGTTAAAACAATAAAATAATACTAAAGGCTTTTTACCATTTCGTATTTTCTTGTGCTTCATGTATATTCTCTTCTGAATTGTGTGTTTATGCTCAGTCACCCAGTGTCTTGACACCATAAAGACATCCCTCCTTTCTCCTTTGGATGAATTATTTCTGATGCTTTATCAGCTGTTTCAGACATCAAGCAGATATAACTGGGTTTGAAATGCTGTCAGAACCGAGGAAGCTTTCCCTTTGTCGTGATTTCTCAGGCACTAAGTTTATGAGATCATTTTTCTTGTTCATATTTATTTACTATATCTATGTTTCTTAGAATTACGTTCTCCTGTTTCTAAAGCCATACTTGCATAAAATGGTCATATTAAAATTGAAGACCATATTTGCATGTCTCTAGAAAGCTTAGCACCTAGAATTTGGGTACTATTTCTACACACATTAGGGTAGAGATCATCTGATGTTCACAGTCTTGCCTTGTATCAGGAATAGTGTGGCTGGAGCTGAAAAGAACCTTGTATTCACATGGCTCCAAGAGATCACAGTGTTGTTGTGTGTCTGTGTCTGTCTGGCTGTGTCTGTGTGTGTCTGTGTGTCTGTGTCTTCATAGTGGGGCATATGTTCTAAGAATGGAAGGACCTGAGCTCATATACATCATAATGTTTCCCTGGAAATACAGATAGGAAAATGTTAGCACAAGATGAAAACAAAAAAAAGGGATCTGTTTCTATGTTCACAGTTCTTGGAAACAAAATGAATAAAGTACAGGGAGCAACTTGTGAAGGAGGCACTCCCTGTGCCTTGAAGTTCTGGAGCAGAAAGAAGGTCACCTCACTCCTTAACATACTCTGGCCCTGTTTCTCATCACCCTCCATCTGGCTTGTCCCCTTTGGGAAAATGGCTTCCTTTGGAGCCTGAATTTCTGAAACAAGTGCCTTCTTTGAGGTCTTTGGACTGGCCATTTCTCCAACCAGACAGTCATTGTCTTCAATCCACATCTTTTTCTTGGGGTCTCTTCAAGTGGGACCTTGTTTGCCAGGCCACCCAAACACCCAGGAAAGAATACACCAGCTGCTCTCCCCTCTGTACCCTGTTTCTTCGTCATTTTTACCTGTCACCATTTGGCATGTTATACCATTTTGTATTTGCTAATATTATTTCTCCATCATTGAACTGTAGAGACTTTTTGTCTCTCAATACACTCTATTCCTCACCTTGAAGGTGGTAAGTACTCGATATATAGACCCCAAATTCTTGGCAGAAATTCTCCTTAAAATATACAGTATGTGACCTTCTGGGGGACAAGCTGAGAGACAAGCATGAATTTATAATCAGAGATGGCACAGGAAATACACAGAAGGGGATATATTTCACACTAAAATTATAGGTATTGATTTAATGATTACAAAATAGAAATTAGGGTTTTTCACCATGCCAGTGGTGCCCATTTTTGTGAAAATTAGTAATACTTGTTGGTTTACCTCCAGATTCTACCCTCCAACACATGGAACCAGGGAATAAGACACATATTTCAAAATTTCTTCTGCTTGGAATATCAAATGAACCAAAATTGCAGCCCCTCATATTTGGACTTTTCCTCTCCATGTATCTGATCACTGTGTTTGGAAACCTGCTCATCTTCCTGGCCGTCAGCTCAGATTCCCACCTCCACACGCCCATGTACTTCTTCCTCTCCAACCTGTCCTTTGTCGACATCTGTTTCACCTCCACCACCATCCCAAAGATGCTGTGGAACATCCAGACCCAGAGCCAAGGTATACGTTTTGAAGGCTGCATCACCCAGATACACTTTTTACTCCTCTTTGCTGGGCTGGATGACTTTCTCCTGGCTGTGATGGCCTATGACCGGTATGTGGCCATCTGCCACCCCCTGCACTACACAGTCATCATGAACCCCCAGCTCTGTGGAATGCTGGTTCTGGTGTCCTGGATCATCAGTGCCCTGAATGCCTTACTATTAACCTTACTGATGCTGCGACTGTCTTTCTGTAGCATCCTGGAGATCCCCCACTATTTCTGTGAACTCAATCAGGTGGTCCGTGGAGCCTGTGGTGACACCTTCCTGAATGATGTGATGGTGTATGTTGAATCTGGGCTGCTGGGTGGGATTCCATTCGCTGGAATACTTTATTCTTACTCTAAGATAGTTTCCAGCATTCAAGGAATCTCATCAGCTCAGGGGAAGTATAAAGCATTTTCCACCTGTGCATCTCACCTCTCGGTTGT
The DNA here is from genome assembly GCA_022376925.1 of Tragulus kanchil. Taxonomy (NCBI): domain Eukaryota; kingdom Metazoa; phylum Chordata; class Mammalia; order Artiodactyla; family Tragulidae; genus Tragulus; species Tragulus kanchil. Next base: position 19,047,096 of record JAIOJX010000029.1, on the reverse strand, counting down.
GGCCTTATTTTATTGTACAGTCTTAGCAGTATACCTGTACCCACATTGAACTGTAGAGACTTTTGTCTCTCAATACACTCTATTCCTCACCTTGAAGGTGGTAAGTACTCGATATATAGACCCCAAATTCTTGGCAGAAATTCTCCTTAAAATATACAGTATGTGACCTTCTGGGGGACAAGCTGAGAGACAAGCATGAATTTATAATCAGAGATGGCACAGGAAATACACAGAAGGGGATATATTTCACACTAAAATTATAGGTATTGATTTAATGATTACAAAATAGAAATTAGGGTTTTTCACCATGCCAGTGGTGCCCATTTTTGTGAAAATTAGTAATACTTGTTGGTTTACCTCCAGATTCTACCCTCCAACACATGGAACCAGGGAATAAGACACATATTTCAAAATTTCTTCTGCTTGGAATATCAAATGAACCAAAATTGCAGCCCCTCATATTTGGACTTTTCCTCTCCATGTATCTGATCACTGTGTTTGGAAACCTGCTCATCTTCCTGGCCGTCAGCTCAGATTCCCACCTCCACACGCCCATGTACTTCTTCCTCTCCAACCTGTCCTTTGTCGACATCTGTTTCACCTCCACCACCATCCCAAAGATGCTGTGGAACATCCAGACCCAGAGCCAAGGTATACGTTTTGAAGGCTGCATCACCCAGATACACTTTTTACTCCTCTTTGCTGGGCTGGATGACTTTCTCCTGGCTGTGATGGCCTATGACCGGTATGTGGCCATCTGCCACCCCCTGCACTACACAGTCATCATGAACCCCCAGCTCTGTGGAATGCTGGTTCTGGTGTCCTGGATCATCAGTGCCCTGAATGCCTTACTATTAACCTTACTGATGCTGCGACTGTCTTTCTGTAGCATCCTGGAGATCCCCCACTATTTCTGTGAACTCAATCAGGTGGTCCGTGGAGCCTGTGGTGACACCTTCCTGAATGATGTGATGGTGTATGTTGAATCTGGGCTGCTGGGTGGGATTCCATTCGCTGGAATACTTTATTCTTACTCTAAGATAGTTTCCAGCATTCAAGGAATCTCATCAGCTCAGGGGAAGTATAAAGCATTTTCCACCTGTGCATCTCACCTCTCGGTTGTGGCCTTATTTTATTGTACAGTCTTAGCAGTATACCTTAGCCCTGCTGATACCCACAGCTCATACTCAAGCATAGCCTCTTCAGTGATGTACAACGTGGCCACACCCATGCTGAACCCCTTTATCTACAGTCTGCGCAATAGAGACATAAAGGGGGCTCTGAGAAGATTCATTGGGTTCTAAAAGGGCCACATGTTCTGGGGCAAAGAAGTGCCTATGAATGAAGGCTTCAAATAAATGAATCCAGAAATTGCTATTGTCGGTCAGATTGTAGATGTAGAATTTGCTCTTTTTATTATTATCTGAAATGTCATTTCTTTCAGTTCAACTACTGTTTACATTTAAGCGTCTCAATTTGTTAGTTTTCTGCTCTGACATACACACAGATTTTCCATTTGTCCATTCTCTTGCATTTACACATTTACCCAAAACTTATATGAAAAACATTTGCAAGTGCTTATTGATTAAAGAGTCCATATAAATCATTCACTCTTGTGAGTAAAGACTACATTGACAATGCAAGCAATTTATGAAGTTTTGTAATAGAGTCATATCCAAAACCACATTTGTTCACATGCTTGCATGTTACATTGTTCTAGTTGTATCCAACTCTTTGCAACCCTGGGGGCTATAGCCCACCAGTTCATTACATTCTCCAGGCAAGAATACTGGAACGGGGTGCCATTTCCTCCTCCAGGAGATCCTGCTGACTCAGGGACCAAATCTTCATCTCCTGCATTGGCAGGTGGATTCTTTATTACTGAGGTACCAGGGAATCCCAATATTAGATTTAATAAAAGCAGTTCTTCATCATTCAAATCTCTTTGTTTCTGGAATATTAAAAAACCAATCAAGAATAAATTCATAACAATATATACATATAATTATTTTGTCATTCTATGAATTAGCAATCAAACCAGTGTAGAATAGGTGAGAGTACCCAAGTTTATTTTTTACTATTTTAAAAGGCTCAGTCTTTAATTTTCATTTTTTAAGGTTTTATTCCCTATGCACACCACCTGGGTATGTATACTTGAACATTTCCAACTTGAAGCATTAGATGGGTGATGAACAGTCCCAAGACCAGGTAATCCTGGACTCATTTCCTTCCCAAGAGATGTTCTGGAGTCCCAGTGAGCTTTGTAAATGCAGGACTCAGACACGTTCAAAAGAACTGCTGTGCACTGAGCATCTGCTCTGTGCCAACCAGTTTCCTATGAGCTCTACAATACTATCACTTCTGTCATCACTTCTTAAGAGTAATTTCCACAGTTTATAGAAAAGGAAACAAAGGCCTAAAAGTTTTATTTTCTGGCAAGTGGGAAATATTCAAGAGGCACCTGTAGACTCGTGTATTAAGAAGCTGAATGATTGAGTTCAGCATTTGACCACTGATGTCAGATCAGAGGTGAAAAAGATTATTAACAGGACCTAAAAATATCAATGTGCATGCTAAGTTACTTCAGTTGCATGGAATTCTTTGTGACCTGATGGACTGTAGCCCATCGGGCTCCTCTGTCCATGGGATTCTCCAGGCAAGAATACGGGAGTGGGTTTCCATTTCCTTCTCCAGTGGATCTTTCTGACCCAGGAATCGAACCCATGTTTCTTATGTCTCCTGTATCAGCAGCCAGATTCTCTATCTCTAGTGCACCTGGGAAGCCTTACACCTGACCTTTAATACTGGACCACAATCTTGATGTTCACAGACTTGTCCATGGAACAGGACCTGCAACATCAACAATGTCTGGGAGTTTGTTGCAAATGCAGAATCTCTGGACCACCTCAGTCCTGCCAAATCTGAATCTGTATTTAAAATAAGATCTCCTAAGAGCTTTGTTGGTGGTTCGGTGGTAAAAAGTCCATCTGTCAGTGCAGGGGAAAAGGTTCAATCCCAGGTCTGGGATCCCACATACCATGGAGCAACTAAGATGGTGAGCCACAACTATTGAGCCTGTGCTCTAGAGCCTGGGAATCACAGTGAATGATGCCCATGCACCCTAGCATTCATGCTCTATGAGAGAAGTCGCCACAGTGAGAAGTTCACGCACCCCAACTAGAGAGTGGCTGACACTAGAGAAAAGCCTCGTGATGATGGCACACACAGTGAAGTGATGGAAAGACAGACATGGACAGTGGACATACGGACATTATGGGGAAGAAACAGAGGGTGGGAGGCATAAAGGAAGTAGCATGAAGGCTTGTACTATCATAAGTGAAGAAAACAGCTATAGCCATTGCTCTGTGAGAAAAGGGGATCCTTCAGGGGTGCTGTGTGATGGTTGGGAGGGGTGGGAAGGGGAGATATACATATGACTAATCTGGGAACATACATATCTGTAAACAACAAAACTCTGTAAAAGTTAAAAGCAAAATAAAGGTTTTAAAAAAAAAAAGAAAAGCCTCCATAGCAGAAAATACCCAGAACAGTCAAAAATAAAAATAAATAAAATTATAAAGATAAGATCCCCTAGTGATTCTTGTACACATTGGTGTTGGGAGACATGCTCGTTTAGAATAGCATTTCTCGATCTCATCACTATTGTCATTGTGCTGGCTGAGTCCTTCTAGTGGTGGCCGCGCTGTGCATGGCAGGCTGTTGAACTGTGTCCCTGGGCTGAACTCACTCTAAGCCAGTAGCACTTCCCCAGATATGACAATCAAAATTTTCCCCAGCTGTTTCCAAGTGTCCTCTGTAGACGAAATCAACTCTCATTGAGAATCACTTCCCTAGAGCAAAAGACCTAGGAATACCTTATGTTCTAATCAAAACACATCCTTTACTCAGTTCATCACTATGGGCCCATCAGCCACCCATGTGAACCACAATCTTGCAAGTTTAGAATGAGGCCCATAATTGCACAGTCTTCACAAGATGGGCTATGGCAAAAAAATAATTGAGACAAGATATATAAGAATCTAAGCTTTGCACATGGTGCATTAAAAAATCTAAGTGTATCTTTTATAATTACCTAATGTTTTAATATAGGACTAAACACCAGATTTCCACCTGTATTAAAAATCATGAAATTCCTAATTGATATACTGAAAGTATTAGGAAAGCAAGGATTATTTCATTGTTGTTGTTGTTGTTGTTGAGTTGCTTAATTATGTCCAATACTTTTGAGACCCCATGGACTGTAGCTCAACAGGCTCCTCTGTCCATGGATTTTCCCAGGCAAGTATACTGGTGTGGGTTGCCATTTCCTTCTCCAAGGGATCTTCCCAACCCAGGGGTTGAACCTGTGTCTTCTGCTTGGCAAGCAGATTCTTTACCACTGAGCCACCTGGAAAGCTCCCCATCCCACATTTTTCTAGCAAGGAAACACAGTTCTCTCCCTATCAACAAAGAAATAACAACTTTTTGGAGATATCAAGTGTGTGTTCTCATCACAAGGCACTGCTTTTGAGATCCAAATGACCTAGTCTGGACAGATTCCTCAGGCTTAGGTTTGGGAATTATTTTAAGGGTTGTCAAAGTTTCAATGTTAGAACTCTGGGAGATAGGATATAGAGTAGTAATAAGAATTGAATATACCAGACTTCTAACCTGCTCTCCTGAGAACAGCAAATCAGCAGGGGAAAAAAATCCCTTCTGTCCAAACAAATTTCCCTGAGAAAATGATGTATTCAAGGTTGGAGTGACGATGGAAAATGTGATGAAGAGGTAAAATGAGCAGAAATAGAAAATACACAGAGCTTTAAGTACCTCCTCTGCTGCAATGTGTGAGCATGTCGCACTTCAAGCTAGAAGAGACAAGGTTTTGGCATTTGGACTCCTAAGTCTTGTTCAAGCACACAAGGCTTCACTCCTTCCTTCTTTCTTATCTGAAGACACAGCTTCCTTCTCTACCATCAACCATGCAGGGAGGAATTTGAACCTCCACACAGAGACCTTCCATTCTGCCTTTCCATCCAGGTGAGTCCAGGAGCTCCATCGACTCTGAAGGAGAAAGTTGAGGAGAATGAAACCCAAGAGACGGACCTGAGGTCACTGGAACAACCAAACAGCTGACACAGAGCTGAGAAATCTCCCTGTTTGTTCTCTTGATTGATGTCAATTTATGATCAATGTATAAACTATTTTTATTTTTAAGGTGGGGTGTATTTGAACTTTTTCTGTATTGATTAGGAAGATCCAGATCAATAGAAGTGTCTACTGCCTGGAAACTATAGTTCTTGGGACACATATACTGCTGAATCATATCTCACATTGAATATTCATTAGAGAAAATACATTTAATATACACATAGGCATATAGTAAACAGTTCATCGTTGCAATTATTACTTAAGAGGAAGAATTTATTTGGGGCTTTTTTTAACATTTTTTTCTTCTTTTCCCCATCATGACTCTTTCATTTATATTCATTTTCATCCATCTTTTTTATTCTTTGGCATGTGTGGGCCTCCCACTGCAGTGGCCTCTCTCACTACAGAGCACTGGCTCTGAGCTCATGTGCTCCAGAGTGCTGGCTCCTAATTGGACACGCCGGTCCAGCTGTTACGTGGCAGAAACGATCTTCCTGGGCCAGAGATCAAACCGGTGCACCTTGCACTGCAAGGCAGACTCTTTACCCATTGCACCACGAGGGAATCCCAAATTTATTTGAGACTTTATTATCCATGTACCATCTCTGTTGAAAACTGCCTATACTTGCTTTTTGCTTTACACACTCATGCCTGAGTGGTTTTATTCTTTTTGTTTGTTTGTCTGTTTGTTTTTCTGTATCATTCTCTTTATAATTCATTTCATCTCCACCTCAGAGAGGAAAGGCCAGGAACTGCACTCGAACATGTGGAAGACCAAGAGAATGAGATGTATTTTGAATAGCTTGATACTTCTTCTTGCTGAAAAGAGAGAAATATGTAGCTGCTCTCCCCTCTCTTCCCCTCCCTGGCACGTGTGTCACACACTATTTCTGTGGCACCACTTCACCAACTGCTGTAACTACTTCAACTAATCTGAAACGATTCTAGTCTCTCTGTATTCATGGGGTTTTTCCTGCATTTTTTCAAAGAATTATGATATTTAAGTCATATTTACATTTGCCATTTAAATCTTGTGCGTGTGTTGTGTATAATGTATTTGTTGGGCTGTGTGAGAGTTTGAAAACTGTGAGTGCTCAAAGCTATCAGTCTGTCGTATTTTGTCCTCTTTCCCATTGCTTAAAAGTTCTTCTGTATCCAAAGTAATATGAAATGTTATTCTCTCACTCATGTCCAACTCCTTGTGACCCCATGGACTCTAGCCCGCCAGGCTCCTCTGTCCATAGAATTCTCCAGGTAGGAATACTGGAGAGGGTAGCTGTTCCATTCTCCAGAGAATCTTCCTGACCTGGGAACTGAGCCCAGGTTTCCCGCATTGCAGGCAAATTCTTTACCATTTGAGCCACCAGTGATAAGAAACACCATTTTTTCACATTTATATACATTGCCATCTTATTTCACACTTTACTTACTGCTACAATGGGTTTTCTGTGTAGATCTATTTTTTAAATGGCAATTAGTTTCTTCCCCTTGGGGAACGTGTGCTTTTGCACTCAACTAAATGTGGCTTCTACCTTTTTCATAAGCATGTTTGAATCTAGTTATGTTTATATAGGTTGAAATTATTCTTTTTATTTTTCTTACAGAGTTTTGTTGTTTACTGCCACACATCAGTCTGAACCCAGTATAGTTATACACAAGTCCCCCTCCCTCCTGAGCCTCCCCTCCAATCTCTATCCTCATCCCACCGATCCAGGTCTATTAACATTTTGAATACTGCTTCCTGGTCTATTTTTTAATTACCTTTCCTATTCACTTTTTATGTTTTCTTATCTATCTCTTTTATATTTAAAACTAGTGTTGATGCAACTATTGCTTTTTTCTAGAATTCTTTCACAAGTCCATCTATTTCAATTTGCTGAGTAATGTTGTGTTGAACCCAGTATATGTAATATGGTTTTATTTCTCTTGCCAATCTTTTGCTCTTACAAATTCCATTGTCTAAAAATCTGTTTTTATATATATGTGTTTTTATATCAATGCACACCTTCATAAAACCATAAGAGTAAACAAAGCATGAGCAACCTCCCCATTTGGATCAAACATTTTAATGGAGAAAGAAGATTACAATAAAGTAAATTCAAGTATGACAAAGTGTCCTCAAATATAAATTAAATGAAGGAAGGGGTAGGATTTTATAGAGCATATTATAGAGAGGTCTTTGTACATAAGAAGAGAATATGAAGCAGAAATAGAGTATCCCCATTGGATTTGAAAAAAAAAGAGACCAAAACATAAAATCCAGGATACCAAAGTCCCTTGAGTTTGAACACACTGTTGCCTGTTCTCTCTGCAACCTGCCTCTTCTGTTGAGCTCTTTACTCATATTGCTTTTTCCTCAACAGGAACTGGTTTTTTAAAAACTATTCTTATATTTAACACAATGGAAAGAAACATTTTGAACTGCGATCCAAAGTAGAACATGCCTTTCACATGTGATCCAGCATATGTATTCAGACAACCAGGAAATACACACATAAGCACAATTTCACACACATGCACGGACACATCTGAACAAAGAGAACAGCAAAAAAAAAAAAAAAAAAACCCTTACTCTGTATAATGCTCTCTGATATTTTCTTTCACATTTATTTATTCTAGTCTATTTCATTCTTACAAACCACACAGCTGAGAAACTGGTCATATTACTTTTTGCTTCCTGGCAGTCACCTCAACCACATGGATACCAGGAATGCTACACGAATTTCAGAATTTCTTCTTCTGGGAATCTCACAGGAAGCACAACTGCAGCCCCTCATGTATGGACTTTTCCTTGCCATGTACCTGGTCACTGTGTTTGGAAACCTGCTCATCATCCTGGCTGTCAGCTCAGACACTCACCTCCACACCCCCATGTACTTCTTTCTCTCCAACCTGTCCTTTGTAGACATCTGTTTAACCTCCACCATCATCCCAAAGATGCTGGTGAATATACAGACAGAGAACAAAGTAATAACCTATGAAGGCTGCATCATCCAGATGTATTTTTTCATATTGCTTGCAGGGTTGGATGTCCTTCTCCTGACTGTGATGGCTTATGACCGCTATGTGGCCATCTGTCACCCCCTGCACTACATGGTCATCATGAACCCTAAGCTCTGCAAACTGCTGGTTCTGGGGTCCTGGATTATGAGTGTCTTGAATTCTTTGCTACTAACCTTATTTACATTACAACTGTCCTTCTGTGGAGTCCTGGGGATCCCCCACTTTTTCTGTGAACTCTATCAGGTGCTTCAACTTGCTTGTTCTGACACGTATCTCAATGACATAGTGACGTATTTGGCAGCTGCGATATTGGATGGCGTTTCCCTCACTGGAATCCTTTACTCTTACTCTAAGATAGTTTCCTCCATACATGGAATCTCATCAGCTCAGGGGAAGTATAAAGCATTTTCCACCTGTGCGTCTCACCTCTCAGTGGTCTCCTTATTCTATTGTACAGGCTTAGGAGTGTACCTTAGCTCTGCGGCTACCAAAAGCTCACACTCAAGTGCAATAGCCTCAGTGATGTACACAGTGGTCACCCCCATGCTGAACCCCTTCATCTACAGTCTGAGGAACAAAGACATAAACAGGGCTCTGAAAAGAAGCATTGTAATGGCCGCTGTAAAAAGGCCAATTATCTGGGGACTGAAGAAGAACCTGTGATTGTAGGACTCAAAGTCTCAGAGCCCAATTCTTTGATCAGATTCTTGAAGGAGGACGTGCTCCTTCTATTTATTTTCTGAAATTTCTATTTATTGGAAGTCAGCTCTTCTAGACAAGTTAAGTGTGCTCAGTCATTCATTCATGTCCTACCCTGTGCAACCCCATGGATGGCAGCCCACCAGGCTCTTCTGTCCATGGAATTTCTCAAGCAAGAATACTGGAGCAGGTGGCCATTCTCTCCTCCAGGGGATCATCCTGATCCAGAGATCATTCATACCTGCATCTTTTGCATCTCCTGCATTGGAAGGCTCATTCTCTACAACTGAGCCACCAGGTTAAGCCCCCAGAGTACACTTGATCTTGGCCAAAAGGCAAAGAAGTGATTAAATCACTTATTATTTTTCTGCTCTGACATCCATACATTTTTTGTCTTTGTGCATATTCGTATATTGCCAAAGTTCTTCCCACATGTGTCAGAATCTCCAGGAGACCTTCCCAACCCAAATTTGGATCAGAAATATTGGAAGGTTACCATATCTTGCAACCCAAATGGATCAGAATATACTAAATAATGTTTCCCTGGAGGTTTTTTTTGGGGAAAAAAAAAATACTAACCTTATTTACATTACAACTGTCCTTCTGTGGAGTCCTGGGGATCCCCCACTTTTTCTGTGAACTCTATCAGGTGCTTCAACTTGCTTGTTCTGACACGTATCTCAATGACATAGTGACGTATTTGGCAGCTGCGATATTGGATGGCGTTTCCCTCACTGGAATCCTTTACTCTTACTCTAAGATAGTTTCCTCCATACATGGAATCTCATCAGCTCAGGGGAAGTATAAAGCATTTTCCACCTGTGCGTCTCACCTCTCAGTGGTCTCCTTATTCTATTGTACAGGCTTAGGAGTGTACCTTAGCTCTGCGGCTACCAAAAGCTCACACTCAAGTGCAATAGCCTCAGTGATGTACACAGTGGTCACCCCCATGCTGAACCCCTTCATCTACAGTCTGAGGAACAAAGACATAAACAGGGCTCTGAAAAGAAGCATTGTAATGGCCGCTGTAAAAAGGCCAATTATCTGGGGACTGAAGAAGAACCTGTGATTGTAGGACTCAAAGTCTCAGAGCCCAATTCTTTGATCAGATTCTTGAAGGAGGACGTGCTCCTTCTATTTATTTTCTGAAATTTCTATTTATTGGAAGTCAGCTCTTCTAGACAAGTTAAGTGTGCTCAGTCATTCATTCATGTCCTACCCTGTGCAACCCCATGGATGGCAGCCCACCAGGCTCTTCTGTCCATGGAATTTCTCAAGCAAGAATACTGGAGCAGGTGGCCATTCTCTCCTCCAGGGGATCATCCTGATCCAGAGATCATTCATACCTGCATCTTTTGCATCTCCTGCATTGGAAGGCTCATTCTCTACAACTGAGCCACCAGGTTAAGCCCCCAGAGTACACTTGATCTTGGCCAAAAGGCAAAGAAGTGATTAAATCACTTATTATTTTTCTGCTCTGACATCCATACATTTTTTGTCTTTGTGCATATTCGTATATTGCCAAAGTTCTTCCCACACATGTGTCAGAATCTCCAGGAGACCTTCCCAACCCAAATTTGGATCAGAAATATTGGAAGGTTACCATATCTTGCATGGATCAATTTGGAATTCCTAAATGTATTTTTGTTCTCTAATGACATAGAATATACTAAATAATGTTTCCCTAGGTTTTTGAAGGAATGATCATTACTTATTTTACTTATATAGGGTGAAATGTTCAGGGAGGGAACTATACTAGAAAACCGAGGTTATTTGTGCAAGTTTATTATAAAATAAAATGTTAATTATACGGGTTTTCCTTGAGTTCGAATTGTCTTCATTACCAGCTTCACTTATGTTCTTCACAATGTAGACTTTAACATTGCTGCATTAGATCTCAATCTACTGTGCATGCTCAGTCACTCAGTTGTGTCTGAGTCTTTGCACCCTTGTGGACTGTAGCCACAAAGCTCTTCTGTCCATGGGATTCTCCAGCCAAGAATCCTGGAGTGGGTGGCCAGTTCCTCCTGCAGGGGATCTTCCTGACTGAGGGATCAAACCCCTGTCTCTTGAGTCTCCTACAATAGCAGATGGATTCTTTACCCACTGTGCCACCTGGGAAGCCATCTCAGACTATTACAGTGATGTTATTGGCTAAAAGTATCAGAGGCACCCAGCTGGGCCCATATTACTTGCAGCGAAACCACACAGACATTTTCCCAACCATGTCTTTGCTGTGGTTTGACTGGCCTTTGTGGTTCTTGCTAGGATAGTAAGATGCAATCCAGCAATATCTATCAGGAAACTTTTAAAAAGCCAATTTATTCTTCATAAGTGCTGGAGGACACACAGCAAGTTCAAGGGTCACGCATGTAAGTCTTGGAGAAGGGGGAGGGGTGGGAGAGAGGGGGAGAGACAAAGAAGAGCAACTGAGGGTTTTGCCTTTCTTGGGCTCCCTAGGTAGGGTGGATAAGACTCTGCTGGTTCCATCTTTATTTATGAATTTAAAATATAGAAATGGAATTAGAACGTGACCAAGGGAAAACAAGTTCACCTGTTCTCATCTCTTTCCCCAGGGGGTAAATCTAAAAGAGACTTCATGTTCGGGGAGGTACACTGGATACTAGTCTAGTAGCTGAGTCATACAGCTTCTGGTGATATGTTTATTGTCCAAAATTGTCTTTGACATGGATGCCTCAGAAATCAAAAGTTGAATTTCTGACACCCACATTACACACAAGCTATGGTGATTTTTATCATCGCTCTCCTGGTTTTATTTGCTATTCACCTTGGTGTTCAAAAAGCCTACCATAATCACTGGCAAAAAAAAATTGATTATCAAACATTTGTCGCCTAACTGAAATCTACATGGAAAGACAAACTGGAATAAATTGAACTGATACAATCTCAGTGGAACGGATGACCTATGAGGTAGCAAAATGACTAGTCACCCGCTTGGTGACTATGCACAATACTTCTTTTTCATGCTGTGCATCTATTTATTAAAACATGGAAGATCGATGTCCACAAGTGATGAGGGCTTATTCATTGACGTGTCGTTTACTGCATTTTGCAGTTCATTACTTTATTATTGTCCTACTTGTGCTTGAAAACTTACAATGCTACCAACTAACGTGACTCTTCCCATCATTCTAAGAAATACCTTCCCTTTCCTGATAAGTGTCATAAATGCAAAAAGATGGTGAGTGAAGAATGTCACTTCATCCATTTCCCCCATCCTTCATGCTCAGGAATCTCTTCCTTCCTCATGGCAGAGGATGATCCACAAGAGTGCTTGACATCCTGCCCAGTCTGATTCAGGGTCACCAGTTTTTCTGTGCAAACAGACTTGTCTGTCCACTTCTCCTAGCTTCCTAGAAGGTCATCTCGAGGTAGTCACTTGTTACTGAAGTCATCTGGAATAAGATTGAGTAATAGAATGACCAGCTTCCTCAGTGGCTCAGTGGTAAAGAATCCACCTGGGATGCAGAAGATGCAGGAGACATAGGTTTGATCCCCGAGTCTTCAGAAAGATCTCTTCAGAAAGAGATCTTCAGAAAGATCTCCTGAAGAAGAGCAGGGCAACCCACTCCAGTAGTCTTGCCTGGGAAATCGCATAGACAGAGAAGCCTGGCAGGCTACAGTCCGTAGGGTCGCAGAGTGGGACATGACTGAAGTGACTGAGCCCACAAAACTCACACAGTAGAATGACCACGGATGTTCCTCAGAAATCAGAACACATACCAAAAATGAAATGCCTTCAGTTCAGTTTGGTTGCTCAGTCATGTCCAACTCTTTGTGAGCCCATGGACTGCAGCATGGCGGGCTTCTTTGTCCTTCACCACCCCTTGGAGCTTGCTCAAATTCATGTCCATGCACTCAGTGATGCCATCCAACCCATTTCACCCTCTGTCCTCCCCCTTTCCTTTGGCCTTCTCTTTTTCCCAGCATCAGGCTCCTTTCGAATGAGTTGACTTTCTGAATCATGTGGCCAAAGCATTGGAAATTCAGCTTCACCAGCAGTCCTTCCAATGAATGCAGGAGACATGAGTTCTATCCCTGGTCAGGGAACTAAGATCCCACATACTTTGGGGCAACTGAGCCACATACCACAAGTAAAGAAGCTCGCATACCACAATGAAGAGCCTAAACGTTGCAATACAGACCAGCACACTCCCAAAAAATTAAAAATAGTAGAATTAATAAGAAGGAAAAAATGTAAAAATATAAGATACAAAAATTTGAAATACAATGGGTAGCTTCCATCTTTATAATGGATGTTTTTTTTCTATCATAATATCACAAGGCATCATAGTCAAGAAATATTTATAAGTATGTAATGAGGAATTCACTGTATCAGTTACTGGGGTATAATATCCTCAAATTGATTTAGAAGGTTTTTTTACTTAGGGTTTTCAATATAAAATGACCTCACCTAAGGTCATCCAATGATGATGTTAAACTCAATTTTGCAGTCAAATTATACTGAATAAATGTCCATATTAGATTACCATTAGTGTTGTAAAATACTCCCACATAAGTTGCCTGAAATAAACAAATTTATGCTCTTACAGTTTGGGTGTCAGAAGCTTAAAATGAGTCTTGGTGGTCTAACATCAAATGCTGAGGTGGTGGTTCAGGATAGTGTCATAGGAAGATCCTAACCTCACCACTCTCCATGGACACACCAAATCTACAGCTACACATGGATCCATTTTCTCTGAAAGGTAGCTGCACATCTCCTCAACTAAAGATAATAAGACCACATCAAGATGGTAGGAGAGGCAGAGAAGTGGTCTCTACAAAACCCCATTCTTGGTGCTGATGACTCACAAATGGGCAGTATCTCACATTTACAGAGATTTACCCTAAAAGACAATAGGTTTGTGCCTTACCTCAGGCATGTCAACCCTTGGGACCTAACCCTGAAAGACAATTCACTAAAATGTGTCGCTTTGAAAACCAACGGAGCCTAGGTCCAGAAGGCCCCAAAGTCAGTGGAGCAGGGAAAATTTGCAGTCACTGGTAGATAAAGTGCTCGAAGGTTAGGCCTCTAGAAGGCTGAAGAGTTCACGGAGAAAGATTAAGAGAAAGAGAATGCACTTGATTCCTAACCTTGTCCCCTGGGAATAGAGCATCATTAGGAGGAACTTCTGTCTAGACCAGTGCACTGAGGGAAATCATGTGCTTGAGGGTGGAGTAATAAGAGGAAAATGTCCCTAATCTCTGGGCATAGAGATCCATAAATACCTCCCATGCTGCAGTCCTTCAGCTCCTGCATCCTTGAGGTGGAGGATACACGCTTCTTGCTTTTAGAGTCCTGCATCCAGAAAGGAACTGGCATGTCAGTCCTTCCTGCTGTCTTGTCTGAGGACACAGCTTCAGGCTCTATCGTCAGCCAGCCTTAAGGAATTCAGACTCCTCACAAAATTCTCCTATCAAAGTAACACGTGGGTCTAGGGACGCACGCTTTAGGTAAGATTCAAAGAGAATGGAAGCTGGAAAGTTTTAGCTGAGGTCACAAAAGATCCTCAGGAGCCTAGTGTAAAGTCAGGGTTTGAACGTGTTTGTTTGTTGGTTCACTAATCTATTTCTAAGTCCTTTACTAGTATGTTACAAGGAGAAGTGTCTGTTGGACTCAGAAATGCAGAAATCGCTGTAGACAATTACGTGATGAGAATGGAATTCCAGTGGATAGAGCTGAATAAGGAATTGAAAGCATAAAGTGGTTCCAATAAAAGGAGAACTTAGAGGAGGTTTGCCAGATAGAGAATAGGAGAACATTTAAAAGCTAATGACCATA